>MU628490.1:0-100659 GCA_025688805.1 Aspergillus egyptiacus | reverse complement strand
CTTCTTAGGGCTGGACTTCGGGGAAATGATAGCTAATGGATGGGTCGGGACAGTGCCGAAATATATATTCTTTTTGGAACCGACGGACGCGTTGCCGAAGACGGCGAGTGGGAAGATCCAGAAGTTCAAGTTGAGGGAGACGGCACAGAAGCTTCTTGGGGGGAATTGAGCATTAAGCATTGAGTGGTTCCAGGTTTGCACGCAGTGGCTGCATTGGACTTATGTGGTGGATTGGGTTTAGCATATAGTTCTTGTTTTTTTTTTCTGTTCTTCTTTGGTTAAGCATGTTTTGCAGCATCATGACAGCTGTTTTTATTATAGACGTGAGTTTGCATTCTGGATTGCTAGTTGATCTTTCTTAGTGATGCAGCCTAGCCTACACTGTTGATAGACTTTGTTTCCAGATATATCGCTTGCTAATTGCACGTCCTCGGCGGGCAGTTCCTGGATGCAGGATTGCTCGATACACTGCAGTCTTCGAAAGAAACCCGGTGTATATTGTACAAGACCACCCGTCCCTTGCACCGAAGAACGTGCTTCATGAAAAGGGATGGCAGATGCCCGCCTAATTCCGTAGATGTACGGGTCCGAGGCCGACGCAGCTGAGGGCGACCTCGGCATTAGTCTGGGGTAGGAGATGGGCTATCTATCACAGCGCGAGTATAGCGCACTCCGACTCGGTTTAAACGACCCCAATAATAAAGCAGGGCAAGCAGGGTTATCCGCGAGAGATGTAGCATCGGATAATCGACCGCAGTATGAGGATGGCGTTCCCAGGAACGATCAAGCACAGTAAGCAGGCTCTGAAAATCAGCAGGGCCGCATTCCGCATGCACTGTATGTGCAACAATCACCAAGGCAGCGACTCAGAAATCCTGAATCCCAGTCTCGCCCTGTAACCGCGACCTCATATCGCTCTCCCCCTCAGCGCCCTCGACGGTCCACTCCGGCTCCTCGTCATCAAAATACCGTTCCTGCTCCTCCGACAGGTCATCATACTCCTCATTCCCATCAACTGCAGTATAATCGAAATCATCATCCTCGCCCCTCAAAAACCGCATCGTCATTTCAAAGCGCCACGCCTTCTCCCCCTCTTCTTTGCTCGCCGGTATCTCATCGCGGTCCTCCGCAAGAATCTCCCCGTTCGGACCCCGAGTGTAGCTGAACATCGCATGCGGATCGGGGTGATTCAACGCGTCAAACTTGGCTTCCGACCGGAGTAAGTCTGCTTGCAGGATGCCGGAGAACCCTTTGGCGCGACCCTCGGCTTCTCGCTCCGCCGGCGTCTGGAATCGTCGGATCAAGCGGTCATAGAGTAACGGGTCTGCTGTGGTATTAGCTCTCTACAGAATCTTAACTGGCCGGACTGGCAGAATCAAGCACAGTCGGCCAGGGAAAAGAGAGAAAATCAAGATAGAGCGAGCGGACCGGCTAGCTCGAGTTCCGCAGAGAAATACTCTGGATGGAGGTCTAGATAGCGTTTGCGACGGTTCTTGATTCGCGTCGCGGGTGACATCGTGGAGCTCGATGGAGCGACGTCATCTTTTCGGGGGGAGTCTGGATCATACTGGACACCGGTGCCCATTGGGAACAGAGGCATAGTGATGGATTCGCGATAGATAAACGATTACAGTGGCAGCTTGACGGAGCTGGAGCCGGTAGACTGGTGCAGTAAGGTATGGAGTGGAAGCTTGGGCCTGTTGATCGAACTCGGAACCAGGCGGCAAAAGGTTTGCTTCGCTTCACCGTAGCTTCGCCTCAACGCGGCAAACCATCGGATCATCGCAAATCATCAAAGCTTCAACGCCAGTTTCGCATTTAATTAAATCCCCCAGTCTAATTGGCTGAAGCATGGTCTTTTGCTTCCTGATTTGAAAAGGACATGTAAGAGTGTCTCCTGTTCGTTTCAGATATCGTCTTGCTGCTTGGCGATTTGGCGGCAGCTGTCGGTGTCGCTGTGAACTTGAACAACTAACACCTGTTCACAGTTCCCTTGCGCCTGCTCAAATCTCTGGACTGAAGCCATGGCGCCGTTCAGGAGTATTTACCAGCAGGACTCGACCAAGCAGCTGGTCGTGGGCGTCGCCCTCCTGGTCCTTGCTGCATTCTATTCGCTCGTTTTTCTGTTGACGCTGGCTCCTGTGTATGGGTCGACTCCCTCCCATATCTTCCACGGCTATGGAGTCGGCATCGTAGGCGCAGTTGGCTGGTTCGCAAAGGACCATATTCATCGCCTGTCGGGTCGGAAAGCTGTTTACCTCGTCCCCGTGTTGGCCTCTTGGCTGCCCGTTCTCCAGTACTTCATGGCCCAGCAAAGTTTTGCCCTTGGCAACCCTACTGGGCCCGTCATCACCGAAGTTCTTGCTCTGTACCCACTGGTTCTGCTCTCTGTGGCCTGCGCCGGTAAACTCCTGCAGTCTGGTCTGGATCTCAGTCGCCACGGCGATCTAGTCGCAGAGCATATCCCACTTCTGGGTTCCTATGCCGTCTACTCTGCCGCCGAATACCTACTCAAAGCATTCCTTTCCAGGTTCATTGGATCGACTGCCTTCCTCAGCCGCGCAGGTCTTCAGATCCTTATTGGGATTATGTATGCTGCGGCTGTTCCATCCAAGCTCCTCCTGCTTGCCATCCCATCTCTCCTTTTCTCGTTGACCTCCAACGTGCACCTACCACTTGGGTACACGACGAGATCCCTCAACAATGCCATTAGTGAGGAAGGGTTCGCGCTTGTGGCCCGCCAGGACTCAACTACAGGCTACATCTCCGTCCTGGATAACCTGGAGGATGGCTACCGGGTCATGCGATGTGACCACAGTCTCCTCGGAGGCCATTGGACCAAGGGGCGCCCAAACTACACCCCTCCCACTGTCAAAGATCCCATCTACGCTGTCTTTACCATGCTCGAGGCGGTCCGCCTCGTTGAGACGGTCAACGGCGGTCCCCGCGCAGACGCTGGCAGCAAGGCACTCGTCATGTAACCTCCCCCAAACCTTACCCCAAACCCATGAACCACTTCTGACAAAACAAGCGGCCTCGGCATCGGTACCACCCCAGGAGCTTTGATCGCTCACGGCATCGACACGACAATCGTCGAACTCGACCCAGTCGTTCACAAGTTCGCGGTCGACTACTTCGGCCTCCCCGCAAACCACAAACCGGTCATTGAAGACGCAAAGGCCTTCGTCAACCGCGCAAAGGACGCCCCGCAACCAGTCCAATACGACTACATCGTCCATGACGTCTTCACCGGCGGCGCCGAGCCTGTCGAGCTCTTCACCTTCGAATTCATCAGCGGCCTCTACGCCCTTCTCAAAGACGACGGCGTCATCGCCATCGTATGCCCCCCTCCCCCTGTCCTCCCTCCCACTTAAACCGTGAAAAAGACTAACGAAAACTGAAAAGAACTACGCCGGCGACCTAACCCTCTACCCGGCCTCTCTAACCGTCCGCACAATAACCACCATCTTCCCCACCTGCCGTCTCTTCCGCGAAGAAGCCTCCTCCGAGGTCGGCCCCGATTTCACAAACCTAGTCATCTTCTGTACCAAGACGCCCAATGTGCCCCTGACATTCCGGGACCCCGTGCCGCAGGATTTCCTGGGCAGTCGGTTCCGGTCTCGGTATCTGGTTCCCAAGCATGAGGTCGATAAGGCGCGGTTTGAGGTTGTTGAGGAGGGTGGACGGCGGCTTTTGTATGAGAAGGAGGTGGGCCGGCTGCATTCGTTTCAGGACCGCGGGGCGTTGGAGCATTGGGGGGTTATGCGGACTGTGTTGCCGGATAAGGTCTGGGAGGCTTGGTGAGTACACACACTTTCTGTAGAAAGTGGTGATGATGATAGTTGGGGAAAACGGGGGTTGGAGTGAAGAAGGGAGAGGTGGGAGATATATATATACACTTAGTTGGTCGTGTGTGTTTTAATAGATAGATTTTAGTATAGTTAGTATACTGGAGTGTAAAGCCTCGTGCGGTTGTAACACTTAAATGTTTTGAGACCCAGAAAACATAGATATCCATATGTTTATCAGAAGCACATTACAGAAAAAAGAATTCATGAGCATGATTATCAGTTAGATGTACCAAGACAAGCCCTATATCGCACGGCAATCACCCTTCCCATAAAAATGTACTAGAAGAGGTATCTACGCTAACCATAATCAACAGGAAAAAGATGGAGGAGGTTATGTACTGAACGGGAAGAATGTACGGGACCTGCCAAAGCGCATCTCATCGACCCGCCCTGTTAGGTACCTATAGGTAGCCCTGGTGCCGTGACAGGGACCAACACAGCCAGCTATCAGAGCAGAAAAGGAAAAGCCAACCCAAGGCAATGGGAAATGGAAATGGAAACGGAACCCCGTCCTTGGGCTCCGAGAACATCCAACGTGGAATAAGGAAAAGGGTGGCATAGATCAAAGGAAAAGGAAAAGAAAGGTTGTTCAATTGCGCCGGGCTTAGTTTAGTACTTTCTTATCTGGAAGGGCTTTGGCGAGGACTGCCCCCAGGTTTCTTGACTAGACCTGCAAAGAAATTCGCCAGGGCTTGGTTGTGTGCTTTCTCGTCACCGGGCGTTGAGACTGGTTCTTTTCGCTGGGATCGGCTGGCTTCTCGCTCCTGTAATGCCGCCAATGATTTCAGTATCGTTTTCGGGGGCTTTGGAATTGGGTAAGGGCCTACCTTGAGCTTCCGTAGCATGTCATCGGCATCCACTTGGATACCTCCCATATTGAACTGAACGGGCCCGATATGGTCGCTGACCTTCGTGTTATCCTCTATCGGGGCTACTGTCGTTTCTGGCTGAGCGCTCTTCTTGGCCGCACGCTCCTTGTCGTCCTCGATCTTCAGCTGTTCTAGGATTTCGAGCTGCTTGGAGAGGAAGGATTGCATATCTGATGTCTCAATTTCGATCTTGTTGCCGCCTTGTTGGCTTCCTGCATGTGCCAAGGAGGTGTCGCTCTTGGGGTCTTTGATGGTCTGCTCAAAGACCGCTACCGCGCTCGTTGCATCGTCCGTCGGGAAGGTGTCTTCCTTGAGGGCTTCGTCAAGCCCGTTCGTAAGTGGCTCAGGCGGGTCTTGGATCTCGATAGACCAAGCCGTTGACACACCCTCCATATCGAAACCTTCCCGGAGAATTCGGATCTTTCCCCACGAATCCCAGTTCGGAGGTACTAGGATCTTATCACGATCGATCACGTTGGCTTTGAGAGATTGCCTCTTTAAAAGAGAGTGTATTCCGAGGCAGGAATGCAGTAGACTTTGAAGCGAGTTCGCAAGGAATGGTGTGGTATATATGAGAGATGCGCCGTCTGCAAGAGTCAGGGCTGCTTTGATGCTTTGCTACGGGGACCATACGTTTCAAAAGTAAAGTTCTCAAGAACTGGAGGATAAAGTCGAACTCCTCTTCGTGCCAACCATGGTCTCGCTCCAGTTTCTCCATCTTATCAGCCTATTAGACCAGCCATCGCGTTAGCAGCTCTTCCTCTCCATAGACTTTCGGTGTTACATACCCCTTGGCAGACCACACATAGAGGTATTCCTAGTCCTTCATCCCACTCGCCAGGTCCTAGAGGTATCGTAACTGGGCCACCGGAGCTAGTCGCTTGCCCCGCAGCAGCCGTGTCAATTGCTCTTTTCCTGTCCCTCCATTCCGTTATATTCTCTTCCATCGCAAGCTTGGTCTCGTCGTCAAGTGAAATAAGAACATGGCGTAGGAGGCGAACCCATTCCCTGAGCCGCCTTATCCAAGTCCAAGGGTCTGACCAATCTAGAAGAATCACGACCAAGGTTTCCGGGATAGACTGAGGCGTCAAGAGCGGTTTGAGGAGAGGTGCGAAGGATAACGAAGGTTCGGAGAGGAGATATGCAGAGACGCGCGCCAGTGTATCTTGACACCGCATCGTCAGCATCCACTATCCATCACTGAAGCTGTCCGGCACAGAATATCAAGAGCTCCGGCTTACCTTCTTGGTCCGCATCCAAGACGTCCAAATATGTGTACCCTAGAGCGAACTGATTCGCAACGGGCGGAAGTTTACCCTTTCGCTTCCCATTCGATAAACTTGGATCCGACGTATCTGCGGAGAATGTTTCTAGGAATTCCTTCTGGGTATCAGTTGTACCTCCTGAGCAACCGACTTGTTAGCAAGCACCCGGAGCAAAGTTCAGAGTGTCCGCACCAAGAATCAACAGGTTCTTCTCAGGCAAGCGCTTCCCAGTGGCAGCGTTATCCAGCATAGAAGACCAAATGTTCTTCTTGCGTCCATCTTTGCTCGACGATCGACTGTTGTTGTCAAGACTGTTCCTCTTTTGATCTGATGTAGGCATTGTCTGTCTAATCCCGACTATGCTCAGTCGGCGCAGGCCATTCGACGATACCTCCAGTTAGTGTATTAAGTATTCCGACGGGATTGACGCGGTGTGCGAGTGGCGGGACGTAATTAGTATCGGGACAGAAGCGGGCGGAGCAGATCAGGGGACGTTGTTTCAAGGCGGATAGAGACAGGCAGCGTCGTTCAACGGTTCAGACACTGTGAGCGTGGTTTCTTGGCGTAGTTTAAAGTTCGCTGCAGTGCACAGTTCATGATATCAAAGACGAAATATTTAGTATTTTGACAGTGGTTGTTCCATGTAAACTCCCCTGGATCCACAACACGGCCTCCAGCTTGTCCCCAAATATCTCTTTTGGGAAAGTCTCAATCACGTGCATGCGGTATCCGAGGATCCATCACGTCTGGCAGCTCTTTTTTCAACGGAGCTCAATATATATCCCACCACCGCCGGTCGCTAGAATCTAAGTGGTCGCTTGCAACGATACAGCTATGAACAACGTGCGCCAGGTTCAAGCGCTCAATAAGCGCGAACTTGAAAATGCTGTGTGCGTTCACTATTGACATGATCTCGCTCCGCGTCTACTAACCCAGACGAATTATTAGCCCCCCTGAAGCTTCCTGGCATGCAGACTATCGCGATACAGCATATATATATATTGGAGGTCTCCCATTTGATCTCTCTGAGGGCGACATAGTCACGATCTTCTCGCAGTATGGGGAGCCTGTGCACGTAAACCTCATCCGCGACAAAGAAACCGGAAAGAGCCGAGGATTCGCCTTTCTCAAATATGAGGATCAGCGCAGCACAGACCTGGCTGTCGATAACCTAGGCGGGGCTACAGTACTGGGAAGAGTGCTGCGTGTCGACCATACGAGGTACAAGAAGCGCGATGACGAAGAAGATACGAATAATGTTGCCAAAATAATGGGCGAAACTGCCGGCAAAGACGTCGATGAGGACGAAGGAAGGAGTCGAAAGAGGAGGGGCTCGAGTGAAGAGAAGGACCGCGAGCCGCGCCGGCGCCGACTGCTGAAGGAAGAGATCGAGCTCGAGGAGTTGATACGGAACCATGATGACGAGGACCCCATGAAGGAGTTTCTCATTGAAGAGAAGCGGGAAGAAGTGACTCAGGCACTGGAGAGGGAGGCAAGGAAAGAAAAGTCATCGCGACGACGAGAATCCAGCCGGGAAAGGTCTAGTCGGCATTCCCGTCACCATCACCGGCGACACCGGCACGAAGATGATCGTTCACGCTCAAGAGAGAGAGGCTCTCGGGACTACAAAGAGCGCTCTAGAAAAGATAGGCCACACCGAGACAGAACTCCGGAGCATTCACGGTCGCCTGAACATTATCATCGGCGACACCGACATGACGAACGCTCACGTTCTAGGGAGAGAAGTTCCCGGGATCACAAAGAGCGCTCTAGACGAGATAGGACTCCAGAGCGTTCACGGTCGCCCGCACATCGACGGGATCGAGACAGACATGATCGCCGGAGATAAATATTATTTCCAACGACTAAGAAACTAATGCTATCCAAACTATGACTGGATGCCTGAATATCCAGTGCGGGAACTATGGTCTCCGGGCGGACAGAGTTGACTGCAGAGGATATCTGGGAGCTGATCGCGCGTTTGGGAATCATTTCAATCGAGAGACCTGCGCGGGCGTAGCTGCTTGTGGTGGACGCATTTGCTGCATGGTGGCTGTCGTCGCTCTTATATTTAATTCGCGTTGCGGGCGTATACTGACGGTCTTCCTATGCCTTTTTTTTCCGGCATAGAATCTGGAATATCCTTTCAGCCCCCTCCCAGATACCTTTTCCAACCTTCTCTTATACAATATCGCTTACCCTCCTCACCCTCCCGGAGGACAAACCTTTCCCACCTTCCGCCTCTCCCTGCGCTGACCACAAGTATGGTGCTCTCATCGAACCAGCCTATAACGCCCTTACCAGGTCGACCTAGCAAAGTTCCCAAGGGCGGGATGTATGGGGAATTCGGAGATTCGTCCCCGATCTCGAAATGCGCGCTCGCAAAGGAATAAATATCAGAAAATACCCTTGGGAGCAGAGGGATCTTTCCTAGAATACCCCATTTGTTGATCTTCTCTTCGGACGACGATGCCGCTTGATTACGGTATGGGGCGTTCCTTGGATGGGGAAGGTCGAAGACATGTAGGGTTGATTTGTCGGATGTCACAGCTAATAAGTTGTTTGAAGGGGAAATGGCAAGTGAGAATATAACGGCGTGGTCGACCCCCCGTCGAAGTTCAGCCATTTTCGCGCAATTGCTTGTAGCAAAAATCCGTACCAATGTGCCCTAATCACCAGGTCAGCCGTTCGTTCGTAGTGCACAAAAGTAACGTAAGACCTACCGCTTCGCTTGCGGTGGCGAGCACCTCCCCATCCGGGCTCAGGCACATAGCACGAAGCGGCGTACTATGAGCGGGGATAATGCTGACGTTCCATGTTTCCAGCTCCACCAGCTGAACTTGGCCAGGAGACCGCCCAGGGAATGCAAGAACTTTCTGGCCCAAACATACCAGCCCCAAAGGGTTATCTGACGTCTCAAAAGCCATGAGCCTCTTCGGTGGCACAGAGAAGGCGTATATATAGATGCTATTCAGCAAGGCGACGACTATGTGCGACTTCGACAAACGAACGCCAAGGACCGAGGTGCGAAACTCGAGTGTGATAACGGTTTTTTGCTTTGCATCGTCCCAGATCACTAGCTGGAGATAGCTCGTAAGTAAGGTTCACGGGAGCTTGTTTCCAGCTTGCGCACCTTATTCTGCGGAAACTTCGGTTGTCGTCCACCGCCAACGATCGCCAGATAGTTGGACTGCCCAAGCATCACGGCGATACCTATGCCTGCATTGAAATCTAGATCATCAGGAGTCAGCGACAAGGGTCATAGGCACCAGTCTGAGGTGACCATGACAAGGCCTTAGACACATACCTCGTGAGACTTTGAGCTCGCATGGGTTAGCATTGAAGACTTTGGTAGAGTTAGCATTTATCGCGTGCGCATAATCTATATACCAAGCTCAGCCTACCACAGAACCCAGTCTCCAAAGCGACGGAGAAGCAAGAGTTGTCATTGTTGAATGTAGCCGACAGGGATAACGGTCCCACAGACTCGTCGATGACATGCCGAGTGTTCATCCTGATAGCCAGGAATACCAATAATCAAAACTCGACAAATGGAAGCTGGATGCAGGCAGATGAGTAGGAAAGCTGGAGATTAAGGTAGCTAGCTAGGAACTGGGACGATCGACCAACGGTTCCGCTGACCTCATCCATCCAGAACTGGAGCTCCAACGTGCCTTGCTAACTGTTTTTGGCGCTACGTCCAAGTCTCGGCCTCATGCTTCGTACAACTACGTAGGTTGAGAACCTCATGAAGATGTATTCTGCTTGCTATGGTAATGATTTCAATATATCATTACCGTACCTCAGACGATAAATTGGGAAGGCCTTGCCGCTTACCCTGTCAGGTCCCGGATCTCAGTCACTATACCTAGGTACTTTATGCGTGCACTATTAGGACTATCTAGCCTCAAGGAGCTCTGATGCTGGATAGATTACAGCAGTACAGAGAGCTTTGGAGGTCTGACCTGCGTATAGTAATACCAGAGCAAAGTCTTGCTGAAAGTTGGGTGTTCTCATACTTCCGAGGCATTATTGCAGCCTCAGGCCGTAATTCCAGCGTAAGCTCGGACGTATCAGATTGCGATATGGCGACCCGCAGCCAAGAGCCCCCGGTCGTGGAGAGAATCCAGGCAGGCTGCACTCTGGCTCGCCGCTCCCCAATTTACCCCTGAAAGACCAATCCAGTCCGTGTAGGGGTCTGAGAGCTTTATAGAGCTGTCATTCAGGGCGGCGTCTTTAATCATTATTGATTGATTGTAGATACAGGATGTCACTTTATTCAAAGCTTCACTTTACAGATTATCGGGCTATAAGGTAAACTTAATGAGTGGAAGCTTGACTGATTCTGGGGCTTCTTTTCTCATTTAAAATTCAGAGCTTACGCTGGGTAGACTGCACCCTTCTTGAGGTCCTGGACCACAGCATCCTAAATAGACCAGCCTCTTACAGCACGACAGTCACAATAATGACATCGGAATTGCTTCGACAGTCTTCTTGTCTTTGTAGTACTGCTGGGATACACAGGTCTCAGGTTCACATCTGAATACAGGCGTATCCCTGATACCGATCAATAATACACAATCGAGACTCCGGTTGAGCTTTAATGGATATGATTGGCTCGTCCGAAGTTCTGGAGAGAAAGGGGGGAAACAGCTGCTGTATGGAGCGCGTATTGGATACAGCGTCGAATGGGGCTAAACCCAATTGAGGCGCCTTCCCCCCTAAACTGCCAGGTCAGTCAGTCGAAGAGTCCCTCTACCTAACAACGTCGGACTCTCTCCTCGATCTCTCTCGCTGATTCCAACTCGACTTCAGGAGTCCAGTCATCCGTTCTCTTCTCATATCAGCTTCTCCTCCACGTCTTCTCTTGCACTCGCTATTCCCCTTCTCACCTCCGTCAATCCCTGCTTCCCCTTCGACTTTCTTTGACTGACTCTCCCTCCTTTGTCCATCATGTCGTCCAACCCGGTATGGCTTCCCCTTTCCGGCTTCACTGACTTCAGAAAGATGATCCACCTCCCCTCCCTTTGCTCCCCCTCCTCAATTGGCACACGCCTTTGCTTGCACAACGGCTCCCCTGCCAACCTCGTCACTTGTCCATCGCAATCCGACACAGATGTCCAAGGCTAATGCTCGTCGCGCCTATTATTAGATCAAGCTCCGCCGCAAGAAGAATGTCAAGAAGGGTATCCAGTTCTGTCTGATGGTCTGCGGTGCTAGCGGAACCGGTGCGTGTTTTTGAAATTCCACAGCAAACCTTCCCGTCCTTCGAGAATCAAATTAACGGCTCTGTTCGACGGCAGGACGCACAACCTTCGTGAACACACTCTGCGGGAAACAGGTCTTGCAGGGCAAGGATGCCGATGACGCCGCCAATGCCCACCTCGAGGAGGGCGTTCGCATCAAGCCTGTCACAGTCGGTATGGTTGCCAGGATAAGGGGCTTCTGGGAGGTACACGCTGATTGGTCTCATTAGAGCTCGAATTGGACGACGAGGGCACCCGGATTTCTCTCACGATCGTTGATACCCCCGGATTTGGTGACCAAATCGACAACGAATCCAGGCATGTGATACCACTAGTATGTCGTGCCTGGCGCCAGGCTAACTGTTTGTAGCTTTTCTGAGATCGTCGGATACGTAGAACGCCAATTCGACGACATTGTCGCCGAGGAATCGCGCATCAAGCGAAACCCTCGTTTCAGAGATAACCGTGTTCACGTCATGTTGTATTTCATCACACCCACCGGTCACGGCCTGCGTGAGTTGGATATCGAACTGATGAAGCGCCTCTCCCCCCGTGTCAACGTTATCCCCGTCATTGGAAAGGCCGACTCACTTACTCCGGCGGAGCTCGCCGAGTCGAAGAAGCTCATCATGGAGGACATTGAGCACTACCGCATTCCTGTTTACAACTTCCCTTACGATATCGAGGAGGATGATGAGGATACTGTGGAGGAGAACGCCGAGCTGCGAGGGCTCATGCCCTTTGCTATCGTTGGTTCGGATGACTTTGTGGAGATCGATGGTCGCAAAGTGCGCGCCAGGCAATACCCTTGGGGTGTTGTCGAAGTTGAGAACCCACGGCACTCTGACTTCTTGGCCATCCGAAGTGCCCTACTTCACAGCCATCTAGCAGACCTGAAGGAGATCACCCACGACTTCCTTTATGAGAACTACCGTACAGAGAAGCTTAGCAAGAGTGTTGACGGTGGTCCTGCGTACGTAAACCCTTCCCATCACTTGCTTTCCCCACGCTGACCCTAGTAGAACTGGTGGCGATTCGTCTATGAACCCCGAAGACCTGGCCAACCAATCCGTCCGCCTAAAGGAAGAACAGCTCCGCCGCGAGGAGGAGAAACTCCGTGAGATCGAGCTGAAGGTGCAGCGCGAAATTGCTGAGAAGCGCCAGGAACTGTTGGCCCGCGAGAGCCAACTGAGGGAAATCGAGGCGCGCATGGCCCGCGAGCAGAGCCAGCTGGAAACCAACGGCGAGCAGTAAGCCTACTCAAGATTTCGGTGTCCGGGGATAACGGCTTGCCATGTTTTACACTGTCTGTGCCTATGCCATGAAACTCGTGGCACAGCGGTCGTAAAACTGTATGGGGATAATATCATTCGACTCTGTTTCTTCACGTTAATAGCTTTCTTTGGGGGAGAGAAGGAAGAGCCAATGCAACGACTTCCGTGCTTACGAAGAACTGCGTGGAGGCTGCCGCTGCCCTCCGCCCGCTCCAGCAGCTCTCCTTGTCTTCTTCCATGTCTTCCTTAATTTGGTCGAAGGATCTTTTCATTTTTTTTTTCTTACGCTCGAGGTCAAAGATAGCATCTTTTTAATTGTTGACAGCTGTGGCTGGAGCACCTGCATACCTCCCTTGTCTCTATTATTTTCTTTATACCTAACCTGCTTTTATCCATGACACCCGTCTCCAAATCTCAGCAGCGCAACAAGATTCCCTCTTTTGTCCTTTCATATTTGCGTGCTCTTGTTATGTCTTAGTCATCTATTATCCTGCCTTCTAGCTGAATAGTAGTATATGAAGAAGAAAAAGCATCTGTACTGAACGCACTGAACTGAATTCACTAAGCCACTTAGGTAATGGACTCGCGATGAAAGCATGGAATATTGGCTGAGATATCAAAACCAGCCTCAAAAGTTGTCGGGTATAGCGCAGCGAAATCTAGAATGCAACAAATTAGGAGCACACAACTGCAAATGCTTTGATCACAGCCTGGTTGTCCTCGTTTTCCTCATCATCTTCGTCGTCGTTATCTTCCTGATCATCGTCCTGACCGTCCTCATCGCTGTCATAGTCCTCCCTGCAATCCTCCTCGTCATTGTCGTCTCCAGCTTCATTGTCATCGTCATCTCCCCCATCCCCCATCTCTCCCTCATTGATATCCTCCAGCTCCTCCTCCTCGTCGTCGTCGTCGTCGTCGTTGTCGTTGTTGTCGTCGTCCGCCGAAGCAACAGTACAAGTGCCCGAAGTCCCTCTCCTCGACATCTTCCCCAGACCCCGTCTCCTCATGTTCATGCCCTCATACTGCCCATCGTCATCCTCGTCCATATCATCGCCTTCATCGCCGTCGTCCTCATCCTCATCCCCATCACCACCTTCATCATCACGATCATCACGATCATCGTCATCGTCGTCATCCTCCTCTTCCTCAAGACTTCCAACTTCGCTCCCCTCAACACAGCCCTCATCCCCATACAGAACAACCCTGCACCCCTCCACATCCCCCTTGAACGCCACACCGCCAGCCTTCTGACAACTCACGCTTTGCGTTCCGTTGAAGGTCGTTGCAGCTCCTGCGCAACCGGCGTCCGCAAAGAGACAGAGGCCCCAAGATGCCGCCCCGTCGTCTTCGTCTTCGTCGTCTTCGTCGTCGTCGTCGTCCCCTCCCTCTCCTTCTTGGTCTCCAGGGATAGGCGCAGTAGCAGTTTGAGTCGGGCTCGGTGCTGGGTGAGTTTGTTCATTTTGCGTTGGAAAGCCGTGATAGCTGGGTTCTGGGGCTGGGGCTGGGAGTGGGAGTGGGAGTGGCGCTGGCGCGGCGGTTGCATGGTGGATGTGGGATGTGAGGAGGAAGAAGAGGGAAACAAGGATGAGAGGGAGGAAGGGGAGCTTGTGGTTGATTGTATGAGCCTCCTTCCGTGACTGGGGTTTGGTTTGGTGGGTGGGGGGTTTGGATCGGGACATCATGTCGAGGTTGATGGGGTGAGTGGTAAGGTGTAGTATGTAGACAAGGTTAGGTAGGTAGGTGGAGGAGGGAAAGTAGGGAGTCTGCTCGAATTATATAGGTAGCCACGGAAGAAGAGAAAGAAGATCGTCTGGAAACAATCATTGCTATGGCATCACATCATCTCGCTGAAAAAGATTCAAAGTTTCAAAATCTTTTGCCCGTACGTACCCACGTACATAGTTCACCGACTCAACTCTGAACTCAAAGTTCGAGTGGGAGGAACCTTTAAAAGGCTTTGCCCTTGGAAAACCTTGAAGGTATTCCCGAGTCGGTCCCAAAGTTCCTGTTCCCTTCCCTGCCCTCCAGGATTGGCACAAGTTAAACAGAGTCCAACAAGTGCCCATCGACCAGAAAGTCCGTAGCGCTGAATTTATTTGGATCAAGGATCATGTTCTGATCTATCGTCGTCGGGAAATCCGCGAATTCGAAACCACCCGGCGGCGGAACCTGCGCCGGTTGCTGCTCAAGCTGCTGGATGTCACTGAAGTTTGTGCCCGCTTGGAAAAAATCTAGGACTTCAGAGTATCTGAACGCCATCGTGAGTAAGGTTCTTCTTTTTTGAGTTCACACCGGGAAGGCAAAACGAAAGGTACGTACATCATAATTTTCCAAGTCTCCTTGGTGTGCTCGGTGTCATTGAAGGACCAGTCAAACTTTTCCGTTGCAGAGGGTTCGTCCGTCGGGTCGTGATAGGGCGCCATGTAGGGGTGCTTTAGGCCTTCTTCAGCGGAGATTCGTCGGTCTGGGTCCCAGGCGAGAAGTTTCTCCAAAAGGTTAATGACTAGAGGATGGATTTACTTATTAGCACAATCGGAAGAGCTTTTCCGCTGACGAATGTAAGGTTCTGGGTAAGGCTTTATTGCGGCGCACCTTCTGGTTCTGCCCCCGGGAATATCTCCTCGAAAGGCCGCGGAGGCTGTTTCTGCAGGGATTTCACCATCCGCCGAGTCTGGATACGACGCACTCATTAGCCAAGACAGGTTCAGAAACTAGATTGGTGGTTCCGGCCGGACATACATTATTCGTCGTAATCCGGTCAATCAGCTCATCTGGCGGATTGCCCAGCAGATTCGTAATCAGGTAAAACTGATTGATATGGTCTGTTCCCGGAAACAATGGTCTTCCTAGTAACATCTCCGCAACAATACAACCCACACTCCAGAGGTCAACCTTTCCACCATACCGCTGCCAGGTCAACATGATCTCCGGCGCGCGGTAATACCTCGTCGAAACGTAACCCGTCATCTGGGGCTCCTGTAACCGCGCGAGGCCGAAATCGCAGATTTTCAGATCGCAGTTCTCGTTTATGAGGATATTACCCGGCTTGAGATCACGGTGGATCACGCCAGCAGAGTGGATGTATTTCAACCCGCGCTGTACGCAAACATCGAATTAGTACCGCATCAGCCAGCCTTAAGATACGCGGCAGTGATCAGTTCGATGTGCTTGCTGGTTGTTACTTACAAGGATTTGGTATGTGAAATACTGAATAAATTTGCCTTCCAGTGGCTTTGCGCTGAGGAGGCGATGCAGGTCTGTTCCCAGGAGCTCGGTAACAAGGTACCTAGGCCGATATTGACGTCAGTCATGGCGGGGCTGGAGAGTAGACAGGTTTCCGTACACGTCTTCCAACGGAGAAATGAAGATATCGCTCATGTTGATCAACTGGAATCCAGAAACAGTCAGCATCTTTATGCGCGATAGTTTATGGGAGAAGGGAGTGCTCACATTATCATGCCGCAGGTGCTTTAAGAGCTTCACTTCGCGATACGTCCGTTTGGCGATAGCCGCACTGTCGAAAGGCTTCATCATCTTCTTGACTGCAACTGATTGCTCTGAGATCAGATCATAAGCAGAGCTAGCACGCGAAATTATGTCAGTTTCGTCTACCCCGCATATGAGGAGGACTGAGGAATCTATACCAAACGATCCCCGCGGTGCCGAGGCCAACGGGCTGGAGATTCGCATATCTGTATTGTGGTCAGTTGAAGTTCCTGCCGCAGCTGATGACAGGTTCTATTGCGGAATACCTGCTGGTCGTCTCAAAGGTCGTTCCTAGGATTTCCGAGCGGATGAACTCGGCCATGTTGAAGTTGTGACGTCGAAGGAGAAATTAAAGCGAAGATAATCTAGACGCTAAGTGATCGGCTTCTCAGGTTCTTCCACGACTGTCCTCCAGGGGATGTTGCGTGGAAGTGGGCAGGTTCGAATGAGTAGGAAAGAGTGTCATGGAGGTGTCGAGACTGAGCTTGGGGGAAAGAAAGGAAAAATGACAAAAAGCGTTGAGCCAGGAATAATATGATGCATACCTTGTTAGCAGAAATAACGTCGCTCAGGCACAAGCTTGGTATGGATCGGAGGTGAAGATGATCTGTTTGTTCTAGTATCCGCCAGAACACCAGCAATTGGGGCCTCCGATTGGCGGAATCAGGTACCACCAGCCATGGTGGGTCAGGAGTGAATCCACATTCTAGGTACATACGTATCACTCTTCACTATTGAGCATACATCATTTGCGAATAATAGCCTAATAGGAGGACAGTGAAACACGTGCGGGATGATATCATACCATATCATCATAGAACCTAGTGAGAAGATAGATGGGAAGTATAAATCTAGGTACCTATCTATCTGCCTCAGTCAAGAAGACTCTGTTGAGCTTGCGCGTTGGATCCCCCTCCATCTCGATCGGTCTGTGCCCCAAAACCGGTTTCTCTCAAAGTGGCACCACTTATGGAATCAACCTCCCGGAACTGGCCCAAGGACAAAGGCGGGTTCGAACGCTGCTTTTGTTGAAGGGCACCTGCCTTTTGGTCAAGGATCTCATCTAACTCCTTGGAGCCTCCTCTCGCGTAAGACTGATACCCCTCGATCGCTGCTTGCTGCTTGCTGCTGCGCTTGTTCTCCCTAGTCGGCATAACGCAGCCGCTGTTGTCAGTTTCCCACGCCTGCGGTTGTGCTAGGTATTGAATGCGCCGAGCCTCGTCACAGTTACAAGAACATGCGTGACTAGACTTGCAAGGGACCATGCATACATGGTTGCAAGCCATTTGTCGATTGCAAATTTCGCTGCATTGAATTCGATCGTGCGAGAAGCTGCGACGTCTCCAACGTTAATATCATTTCCTCCGAATGTCGAGGTACTATGGGGGACTGTCTTCCTACCTATGACAGCGAACGGTACATTTGTGCCCGCACTGGAGTGTCTCCCCACATGCAAGTGTGCAGCCGCCATTTGTTTTGGGCCAGTCAGCCGGGTCTAGACAGCCGCATGTCAACATAGTATCTTCCTCTGGACTGACTGCTCTACAGGATAAACTGACCTCTGATGTAAATTTTGTTCCCGTGTTTCACACATGTCAAGGGTAAATCGTGCCCACTCCGCGGCTGTCCATCCGAGTTTCTATTTCCCAGCACAAAAAGAACTTTGCCCCATAGAGAGTCGGCCATTGCGAGCTGTTCAGCGTTACCGAATATGTAGAAGCCCCTCCTGGCTCGGGACAGCGCGACAGATATCCGATTTGCTATGGACAGGAACCCGATGCCCTTGCCGCCGTTCCTGACGAGTGACAGAATCACCACTTCGTTTTCTTCTCCTTGGTAGGAGTCGACGGTAACCACTTTTATATACTCTCCTTGGAGATACGGATGGCTTTTCATCATCCTCAGAAGTTTCTTCCTCTGCCCGTTATAAAATGTGAGGATCGTGATGTCCTTGACAGAGACGTTGTTGAGCACAAGGTGGACGAAGAATCCCACAATCATCTCAGCCTCCTTTTCATTGTATTTCGAGGCCAGGTCGTCGGAACTCTCTTGCCAACTGTGAGAAAAGAAGAATGTTCGGAGATTCCCCATTCCCGGCACCTCTTCGCGTTGTTTTACAGACTCATGATCTTGTAACTGTCCGTATATTGGTGACAGCAATTGGCGGATTTCAGGCGCCATTCGTCTTTGACGTTCCAGCGTGATATATTTCATTCCGTTCTCAACCAAACGTTCGAACATGGACACGTCCAAATAGAATGGATCACCTTCAAGCTCCTGAACCGAACAATGGCCGCGGAGCTGTTGGTGGTCGCCTACAAGAATTAGTTGTTGTACTGACTCCAGGCATGCTGCGGCTACAGGGGCCTCGATTGCTTCGGCTGCCTCCTCGATTAACACTATTTTCGGCTTCACACTTGAAACTAGAGCACGATATTTGCTGAGCCCGGTCGTTGTCATTCCGAGCACTTTTGCGTTCTGTAGAATAAAGTTGTCCCTTTCAAATCCACCAATTTGAAAAGATTTGCAGTTTCGGGAGTATTCAGTCAACAGCTCGCGGAATTGCTGCAGGATCTTTCCCTTCAACTGTTTTCGAAGCTCATTGTAGAGCCAACCGCGGTCTTTCACCGGTACCTTCCACATGTCGTCGTAATTGAAATACTCCCAATGACCGGTCTCCACATCAATTGCATCTGTCCGACCATAGTAGCCTTCGTGGATATATGTCGTTGAGCCCCTGAGCGCTTCGTAGTCATCATCTTCGTTCAGACCCTGCTCAGCTTCTAGTTCCTTTAATTGCTCGTATTCCAGGTCCACCTCATCCTCAGCGAATCCAAAATTCTCCGTTGTGTAGCTGACTTCGAACACCTCCACCTGATCCCCAAGCCAAGTCACCAAGGGATCTACTTCATCGGTCTCGTCGCTGGCGCATACCCATCTTTTCACGCCTTTTTCGAGTGACTCGCATTGTTTTGTGGTGAGGATGCCGTGTTTTCGAAATGCAGAGCATGGAATCGGCTTGTCAGAGTTTGCAGCGCTGAACGGTTGAAGAATGTCCGAGATGGCCACAAAAAGCCTCTTGCTATTCCTGTGGGCGATGGAGAGTACACTTCGAGGAATATTGGGCACCGGTTCATCACGCCGAATGGCAAATAGTGTGCGCTTCTTGATCTCGGGATCACTGCTTCTAGCGCCCAAGCGTACATACTGCCTTTCAAAGCGAGAAATATAAGTCAGGATTTGATCCAGCGCGTGGTTTGTCTGAGAGGCAACGATAATAGGCGGATCGCCTGGCTTCCTGTTCGCAAGCATAATCCTGAATGCAACGACGGAGACGTAAGTCTTGCCGGTGCCGGGAGGGCCTTGGATGATGGCCAGCTCTCTAGTTAACATTTGCTCTAAGGCTGCCCATTGTGAGCTATCCAGCTCCCCAATAGGCGACTCGGGCCAACTGTTCAATATGTCGACCATTCCACCCTCTTGCGAATCGTTGATGGAGGATTCTATCTCGACGACAGGATGGTCTTTCACGTATTGCGGAGCTTCGACCTTGTTTTTTAAAAAGCATATCTGATCTGCAAGGGGAAAGCTACTCATCCATTAGGGTTTCTATAAAAGTACGAGATAGTATGGTTTGCTTACCTCTCCCGGCTCATCTTTTGAAGAGCCATCATTGTGTGTCTCGCAGACTCGTAATATCCATCCTTTGCCTCCACCATGACCCATTCAAGCTGTGGGTCGAAGTCCGCATCAGCTGGGTTGGCGAAAAATATATCTACTTCCGGAGGCTGTAGCTTAACGCCATCCAGGGGCCGGGCAGCGATGATTGCGATCGCGCACTTGGTTTGAAATCCATCACTGGCAGGGGATAACGCAACCATTGATCCAGCCACCAAACGTTTCGAATATTCCCATGCAATGTTTCTCCCTGCCCTGTTCGTCGAGAATTGGACACGAAAGGCAAGACCCCGGCGAGCAAATGTCAAGGCTGTAACATATACCTTTGGCGGATTAGCTGTTGTCCAACGTGACCATACGATAAAAGTACCTTCTCGTAGATTGAAATACTCTTGTTATCACACATGTCAGGGTCATTCCTGAAGATGGCAACAGCATCCCGCAGAGGAGCAACAGAGTCTTCCCGGAGTAGCTCATAGTGAGTCTTTAGATACGCATCTTTTGACTCCCACGGCCCTTCAATTTTATTTGTTCTCAGGTCAACAAACTCTTCGTCCGTTCCAAATATCTCATCGGAGGAGGGGATCTCTGGTTTCAGAGTCCAGGTATCCGACGCCCATGTATCGGGGTCGTCCGCGTGAGGCTCAGCAAAATAATCGCTAATATCGTTGAATAATGTGATAGGCTGAGAGCTGATGGTGGTGTTCTTGAGCCTTTCAGGTAAGTGGGAGTTGATCTCGTCGTCTGAGTCCATGATTTGAGAGAAAGAGGATCGGAATTAGGCTGGTAATGAATCCAAAGTGGACAATGGGAGACTGAGTGGAAAATAAGACCAGCAAGAAGATGGTAGAAAAAAGCAGGTACGAGAATAGCTTCTCAGGTGTGCATGGAAAGCAAACGATTCAAGGAAGCAAACGGAACTTATGAGAGAGTTATCAGTCGCTGCTTGAGCCTATCCCTGCTTCATCACAACCAAGAGGCAGCACCAAGAGCTTTCCAGGTACCATTTTGTCATTTTCTTCTCAACACTTATCAATCGACCCAATTGGAGTGACACTTTGTTTCCCGTATTCAGAGGGTACCGTCCCATTGACGAGTTCGCAGCTTGAGATGTTTTCCCCATGGTATATACGGAGCTGGGCTCTGAATTCTGGTAATGGAGGCCTTTTAACCATGACGAGCACTTCAGCCTACAGATGCATGGAATAACCCGTTCCAATTGAAGCCCAGTATCTAATCTGCTTTCGCGATACAGTGCAGTCTCCTTCGTCCTAGGTAGATGGGTGAAAACAAGGGTAAATAACAGGGTAGGTAGGTATAAAGTCCGTCCAGTTATGCTTTGGCTAACTGTTTTTGGCCAAATAATTCCTCAGGCACTAAGCTCTGATATGGGCCGAAACGTGACTGACGTCGGGGAGACAAATGAATGCGATCGCTGGAACAGCGACGGGATTCCCTCAACAATACCTTACTACTAGTCACTCCTTTAGATTTATTGTGGGCATTTTTCCATTCATACTTCTCTCGACGATCGTACTATTCATACGCGCGGTAACCAACCCTGAGCCAGGAGCAATGCGATTCTGATTTTAGAACCGCTTCTACTCTGAGGTCGCAGACGGAATCGAGATCGCCTGGAGTAAGGGGGTGACGAATCAAGAGGGCTCCTGATATATTCACTCTGATTATCTCTCTGTCGGCTCCCCGGTCGAAGTACGGGTCGAAACGCCAACCCCGCTAAACACAATGGTCTCGATCGTGGAAGACGACGACGATCGAGATCTCGCAGGTAAATCCTCTACGCACACGATCTCACAGCTTCAAGCCAATACTGACTCGTCCACGGTATTCCAGGGTCGCAGGATGGAAGTTCGGATAACGAAATTGACGATGCACTCAGGGATGCAGACGATGCGGGCGATAATGAGCCGGAAATGGACGCCGATGGCGATGCAGATGACCAGGATGCAGACAGCCCGTCAAATGCGAGCCATGCATCAGAAAGCGCGGGCATGGCCATTCAGCCAAATCCGGATACTACAATGACCCCTCCTGTTCCAGATAATATCACCTCCGACTTGGTCTCTGTATTCCATCCGAGCGTGCGCGCCGAATGCCTAACCGCCTCGACTTACGATATAGTTCCTACGACGGCTGCGCCGCACAGCACTTCTATAAACGCTGTAACCGCAACGGCAGACATGAGATGGGTGTTTAGCGGGGGATCGGACGGCTATGTGCGCAAGTTCAACTGGGTGGATTCCATAAACAGCAAGTTGATGTTGACCGTAGCGCAACGGCACCCGTTCGTGGACAGCGTAATTAAAGCGGGCGTGGTGATGACATACTGGGAAAATATGGATGGCAGTGCGTTATCACCGGTTTACTCGCTGGCTTGTCAAAGCGAAGGCCTATGGCTGCTCTCTGGGTTAGAGTCTGGCAGTATCCGACTGCAGTCTATTCGCCATGACGAGGGCAAGGAGATTGCCCTCTTACAGCAGCATAACTCGGCTGTATCCGTTCTCGCTTTGACATCCGACGAAAAGTCATTGCTTTCTGGTAGCTGGGATAAGCGGGTCTTTGACTGGGACCTCAATACAGGGCAGACTAGGCGTGCCTTCGGGTCGAGCGCTGGGCAAATTGCAGCTGTTGAGCTACGTCCGGAGTCAAGCCTGCCAATCCCCAGAGATACATCCGAGTCTCAAATACCCAACGGGACTTACTCGTCCAATAATCAGGCGAGCGGGGTCAACAGTTTCGAATACGTGGACAACTCCAACAATGAGCAAGGCGACAATAGTGCTATGAACCCGCAGGCCGGGTCACCAGCCGACTCGCTCTTTGGCGGAGCCGATTCGTTATTCGGAGATACAGATGGCAATGGGGGCGACGGTCTGGGTCCGTCAACCAACGCCTTCGGAATAGACGAAGACGATGAGTTCGGCAAAGCATTTGCAAACGGTACGCTCCCGGACGCCGATGCACCGGGTGAACCGGACACAACAATGGACCAAAACGGCATCTTCAATTCCTCCTTTTCTTTCAACGATACCAGTGGCGCCGGCCCAAAAACTCCAGTGGCCACGCAGCCTCTAGACTCTCAAACAACAGATTTACCCAATGCCTCGTCCCAACCACTGACCAACGGCCTTCCTCACGCCGAAGAACTAGAACAGCCCTCACAAGACCTAGATCAATCTCAACCTGCATTCGAATCATCCAGCGTCACAGATAACACCTTTCTTGCCGCCTCAATAGACGGAACGATCCGTGTGTGGGACCGCCGGCAACCATCCGCCATCGCCCGAATCACTCCCCACAATGCGCCTCCATGGTGCATGAACGCATGCTGGTCCCCGGACGGAAACTACATCTACGCAGGCCGCCGGAACGGCACAGTAGAAGAATACAGCCTCCACAAGGGCCTCCGGGAACCAGAGCGTACATTCAAATTCCCTCAGGGAAGTGGTCCAGTCACCGCACTAAAGGCAATGCCGAATGGACGACATCTCGTATGGTAAGCGACCCCGCCTTATCCTCCCGCAATTAACAAGATTTTTTCTCTCCCTCTGACACTCACCAGCGCCTCGCACGACATCCTCCGCTTGTACGACCTCAAGCACGAGCAAAACACCCGCCACTCCACGGTCCCGTTCCTCATCATACCGGGCCATCGCACAGGGACCGTCTCGCAACTATACATAGATCAAGCATGCCGGTTCCTTGTCTCTACGAGCGGTAATAGAGGTTGGGAAGGAAGCACGACGGAAGTGTTGTTGGGATATGAGATTGGCGTTCCTCGGTAGCGCCCCGCTATTCTATACCTATCATTTTTTTTTTTTTTTTTTTTTTTTTTTTTTTTTTTTTTTTTTTTTTTTTTTTTTTTTTTTTTTTTACTGGTATGCTTTTGTGGGGGGACTGGAAAAAGGTTATATGTACAATACCTATATCGCTACTGCTATTCTTACCGGGATGTACTTCGCCATGTATCAGGTGACCTAGGAGAAGCTAGCTACCTTAGGTACCTAGCCAGGGTTGGATAATCTTCCATGATCCATGATGCCATGATATCATTATTCAAGCAGTGATCGCTGCATCCGAGGTTCTCCAGTTGGAACTACATGATGACTACACAAATTATTCTTGCTTTAATCTGGGACAATCGGTTTGGAGCAGTGATACCCGTTCCTATATACGCAAAATAAATATGTGCTGTTCATCCATATCCTCCCAATAAATTCAACGCCTTCCAAAACAGTCATCATGCAAAGATACATACTAAGTAGCAAAAAGCAGATTCAAAATTCATCATCATAATCATGGTCCAGCGTCACATCATCTAAATCGAGCCCATCGCAAACCTCATATTGCTGTGCTCGCCAGGAGCCAAACAGAGGGTTGTGCGACCATTCCGCATGTCCATCGCCATCCCGCTCAAAGAAAACATAGCCCGGCTGGTCGTCAGATCCGGACTGCACACCCCGCGGCCCAGTCACAATTTGTCCAAACCCATCAAAGTCCACGTTAGGAACATGTGCTCGAGCCTCAACGTGGCCGTTCTCGATGTTGTTGACAGTGATGAGATAAACGGGTGGAAGCTCCGCGTCTCGCTCCGCCCGCAGAGGCATAGGAAGCCACGCTTTATTGTTGTAGGATTCGACACGATTCTTGTCGTGTCGTAACGGGAGGGGACGCGAAAGAATCATGCTGTCCAACTTGGCCGTATCGAGGAGTAATCCGGGGGTCTGTAGGTAGAGAACACCGTCGTACTGCATAAACTGGATCTGTCCCAGGCGGAGAAGTTTTGTATCTGTGGTTTTATAGCCGGCTGAGGTAGCGACTGTCATGTCGATAGGTAAGAGCCAGATGTCGTACTTGAGACTGGCCGCTCGGAGAAGCGATAGCGCTGCTGAGGCTGGCCCGGGAAGCGTCGTGGTGTCCCATTCTTGTGGGTACATGAAGAGGCGGTCTTGGATGGCCGTGCCGGTTGTGTAGAGACGCCTGAAGAAGGCAATTGCAGAGCAAATGTTTGAGGGGTCAGGATCAGATAACAGCTGGAGGTACGCGTAGTTGCCCGTGGCACCAGGTGACAACCTGCCTTGCGCTTCTCGTAGTCCATCTTGTAATTCCGACTCAGCGTGTAGATCTGTTAGTGGGTCCTGACCGCTCCTCTTGTAAAGATGCGGTGCTCCTTTAGCTTGGTCTGGCGGGCGGATGGCATGCTGAATGCTTCGGACGGATTGCTGCTGTAGGGCATAGCCTGACAAAAATAGTAGAGAAGTAAATATAAAGAAAACGCCGCTGGATACAATGACAGAGACGGTGGAATGTGTCAGAAGCACCATAGCTAGGTCTAGTATACCCGCATGTGTAGGGTTGAGTTCGGCGTTTTCCTGCTTCCTGTGTGTCCTGGCGATCGATTGAAAAGGTATACACGAAGAAATATCTAGATATGACAGTGTTGTCAGTTTCAAGAGTAGGGGAAAGGCCAACAGCTTAAAAGCGCCAGGCCATGCAAGCCATCCCCGCTAATCGATGTCAGAGTTGCTTGATTCCTTGTTGATCGGATCTGGTTGTCGGTGCGACTATCGATAAGCATGGTCTTGGCATCCAAGTAACGTGACATGATTTTCCTGCTCCCATTTCGTCTCCTCATTCTCAGCTCTTCTCGTTGCTGCGTTCGATATCACTAGCAGATCAGTCGCCATGGCCTCCCACCGCGCCGACGCTAATGCGCTACTCGACAATCGGGGCTACACCGGCCCGCTAGTCCGCGGCCTCAATCCGGCGATGCTCTTCGAGAAAGCCGTTCGCGATCGCATCACGGAATCCTATTACTGGAAAGAACAATGCTTCGGGTTGAACGCCGCAACCCTCTGCGATCGTGCAGTCGAGTTGACTTTCATTGGTGGTACCTACGGGGTCTCCGAGAAACCATCGCCATTCCTTTGCCTCGCTTTCAAACTTCTCCAATTAAATCCAGACCGCGACATCATCATGGAGTACCTAAATTTCAGCGACCCGGAAGCTGAAGCGGAGGAAGCAGACAGAGACACAACAGCAGAGGAGCGAGCGCAGGCTAGTGTAGTCAAACATCGCGGCGACTTCAAATACCTTCGGGCTCTTGCGGCATTCTACGTGCGGCTGACCTGGGAGCCGGTCGAGGTGTACAAGACGTTAGAACCGCTCTTACTCGACTACCGGAAGTTAAAAAGGCGTGTCCGAGACTCATTCGCGTTGACGTATATGGATCAGTTTGTTGATGATTTGTTGACGAAGGATCGCGTATGTGGTACTAGTCTCTGGAAATTACCATCCCGACAACAGCTGGAAGATCTCGACTTATTGGAGGAGCGTATCAGTCCGCTGCAAGATGAACTGGAAGAGATGGATAAGAGCGAGGATGAAGACTGAGAGGCAAGCGATTCCCGCTCTGGCGATGACTGAGCTTACTTTTGTCGCCTCTTTCTGCACTGGCTTTGCCATTTCCAAATGGCAATCGACCATGCTTTCGGGGACCTTCAGGCCCTAGACGATCAGTCAACGCGCCATTCTATATCTGCCAAGAGCGACCGACGATGAGCACAACGCTTTCTGCTTTGGTGTCCTCGCTGGCTTGGTGGGACAGCGGGAGGGTCACTCCAGATTGAGAGGCCTGGGCTGGGCATTTCTCTTTGTCTACGGCAAGAAATTATCCGACTGAGTCTAGCAGAGACCAGCACGTCGAGTCGCTTTCCATGCGCAGAGGTCAGCTACGAGTCTACGACACCGCCACGATA
Source organism: Aspergillus egyptiacus (assembly GCA_025688805.1). Lineage (NCBI taxonomy): Eukaryota > Fungi > Ascomycota > Eurotiomycetes > Eurotiales > Aspergillaceae > Aspergillus > Aspergillus egyptiacus. The sequence goes on along the minus strand of MU628490.1, from coordinate 74,211 downwards.
GAAGAGTATCTTGCTCCCATTATACCCGGGCCGACATTTCAATATCTCTGTTTATTTAATGAGATCACATAACTATGTTCAACGAACACGCCATTTCTATAATGCATGCAATATATCATCATGTACAGGACGTACCGACTTGGTGGCTTTCACTAAAATCCCTGCTGACGGTGCCATTTCTCCTCCCAATCCTTGAACCACGGACTGTCATCTAATGTAGCAACCTCCCAGTTTTTCGGCATAAGGCCGCTGTTTTCCTGCTCCCGTGTCCATTGCTCGAATTTCGGGAGAAGGACATGCTCCACGTGCCATGTAGCTTTATACTTGATCAGGTTTTCCTTGCCCTCTTTCATAATCTTCGTTAGGAGTGCTGGTATACAAGGCTCATCTCGGAATTCCGCGACTGGTGTGAACAGTGCTTTGAAGTTAAAGATGATGCCGCCAGAAAGAGGCAGGCGGCGAAGAGTTTGCCAGTCGACTCGCAAGTTGCAGTCTTCCAGCCGCAGATTGGGATCCTGGAACGTTCGAAGCTTCTCATGGGGGTCGCCTGCGGGCATATACAAAGGTTCCCCGATCTCGAGGCCCCAAGAACCTCGCTGGATGGGTTTGTCCGCCGGCATCTTCGTGAAGAAACTATACAGTCATGCGTCAGCCGATTCAGAAGCGGGTGGAGACTCGGATCAACCCACCGGTCCATAGAGAACTGCATCTTCTCTTTATAATCGGGAATAGGGTCATGGATCTGGTGGAGCTGTAACCCAACCTTGGTAGCGACATTCCAACCCATCGATGAGCAAATTACACCAGCACGCAGGAAGTAAGTCCCTGTCTTGTCATCGCGCATCATGACACCGAAGTCTTCAGGGACATTGTCCATGAGTATCTCCAGCGGATGCTTTGACCTGATATCCTGTTCTGTGCCGAGGATCTTGTTCTTCAGGATTCGCTTGTCGACCAGGGCGAAATAATGGGGATAGCGAGCACAGAGGAATTGCACAACCATCTCCATGAGCTCCTTGCAAGCCAACTCCGACCCTGGAAGGTATCCAAGAACACAATTCCCATGTTTTGCATACAGCTCCTTGCGCTGGGCAATCCGCTTCCTGTATGTATTTTCCAGCTCCAACCACCAATCCGGCTCCAGCTTCGTCAATGCTACATGCAGTCCAAAAGTCAACACCCCATTGCCCTCCTCAAAGTGACAGCAAAATCACCAACACAAAGATATGGAATATGCCGTGGAACTTACACATAGTCTGATGATAAGCCCACCGAAACGGCCGATACGGCCTAGGCAGCGCCCTCTCGATATCGAATTCCGGGTACGCCATGGGCAACGGCACACCGCTGAGCGCCGCATAGTCCGGAAACTCGCCCAGGGCCTTGACATCGGCCACCGAAAATCCAGTCGGCGTATATCTGTCTTCTGGGCTCTCGCGGTAGTCCGCAGCCATAGGCAGAATCTTGCGCCGGACTTCCTCCTCATCGATCTCTTTGTACGACTTGCCTAGGGCGGCGAGCACATGACGGCGCGAGGGCGGGAGGACGTCCGCGTGGCTGCTGGGCTGCTTGGGTTTCTTCTCTGGCGAAATCGACCGCGGTGGAGTCTGGCTTGTTGATGCCCTTCGGGGCCGGATCCGGTGGAGGAGAGGTCTTCCTTGTGCTTGTGCTCCGGTTATTGTCAGGAGGGCCAGCCCTGCGATTGCGATCAGGGCTAGTCCGGCCCACCATGGTTTATCTTGGAGACTTAGGATATCCATGTCGAAGATTTAGGCGGCGGTGACAACGAACTTGAAGTACCTCGGTATCCAGTTACAAGAAAGCGAAAATACCGTACCCAGAGGAACAGAAAAAGGACCGGTTAGGTTAGGTAGAGTAGTAGGCAGCCATAGGTAGTAGGTACACTACCACCAACAACCACCATGGACGAAAACAAAATACAACCGAATAAACCAGCCTCGTCAAGCCGGAGAAAAGCCAGCCTAAATATCGAAAAGATAGAACAGCATTTCCCCGCAAAATCGCGCCCGAGATCATCCATCCTATCACTCACCTCTTATCTGGAGAGAGACTACCTAGACGACCTTATCTATCGGTTCTATCCCAGTTCTGAATTCCGTCCCGTCAAGGGTCTCTCAGATCAGCACCTCGATCCGATACCCCAGATCCAGATCCCACAGGGCAGGGCAGGCCGGAATCCTAAACCCTTGCCATCTACAATCAAGGTATCATTTTATCAGCACCCTTCCAAAACCAACCGCACGATATTCACAAATCCATCCCAGAATTCCGGGACCAGTTTGACGAAAAAGGGAAAGAAATGAGGGAGCCCAGCCAGCGTTTGTGGGAAAGAAGCTGGGGAGGGGATTGAATCCATGGAGCATGAGGATTTCCCAGATAGGTAAAAATGTCCCGGGCCGGACTCTCGACTTGAATTGATGTGACGCTGCAAAGGTATCGAGCGGCAAATAATAAGGTTGAGGATTGAATTCTTTTCTTATCTATGGCCTCGGTTATTATTGACTGATGTTGTTCTTATGGTTTTCATGCTCGTATCGTGGATAGTTAGATAGATACCTAGGTACTTGCTGGGTTGACACTCAGTACCTACTAGCTAGTAGATACTGCATCCAGAAACTACTTATCAATGCGTTTGATGATAAGCAGCGGGAGATAATCCAAGGCGAATGACTTCATCTCGTTCCATTTTCATACTTCACGTCTTCCCTGGAAAAAGTTCAGATTGATCATCAATAAGGTACTCGACTCCCAAACGTCTTCAGGCAATATCGATATCACTATACCTAGAACTCACCATCTCCCACCCGCAGTCCTAGATAACAAGTCTCATTTAACACTCCTCCCCCTCATCCCTGGTTGTACGCTCCAGAAAAGTTCCCCCGAGTCCGTCCAAAACGCGCCGTATACTCTCGCCCGCGCAACTCGCGCGGCTGTCATCCCTTTTCCCCGCGCTCCATTAACCAGCAGTTGAACAAGCGGCGGAGGACTCTCATCTCCATTTCCAGTATTTACTGGCATGACCTTCGTGCGTCAGAACCCAAGCTAACGCCATAACGGCATATCCCGAGCGGTTTTGCTACGGAACGCCTCCGATGCGAACAGCAGTGATCTATAGAGAGAGCGTAGCTTGAACAGCAGCCGAGAGATCAAGAACGGAAGAAGATACTCTCCAGAAATACATCCAAGGAAGCAGGCCATAGATGAGATAAATTGGCGTTTTGTCGGCTGCCACATGGAGAGACGGTTGCCAAACTCTATCTCTCATGACGAGGTTCAACGAGGCAACTTCAACTGCAACCACTACAGTGGGCAGGCGGAACACGGCCGACTATTCTAGGGTAAGCCGTTTCAGAGACGAGCCGTAGACTGGCCGGTCGATAGCGAAACTGGCTTTTTGTTGCCAGTAACTATGCCATAGACTGCGGGAGCTCTGTTGTCATTGCTAACGCTGAGAGGTGATTGAGGCTGATTGAAGCAGTATGTACGTTTTCTTCATCATCAGGCATCGCGCACGGCGTAAAGTTGACTTTCATCTCCCAGGAGCGTAGGAGAATATAGGAAAGAAGCGGCTATAAAAAAATGGTTCCCTATGTGCTTGGAGCAATTCTTGAATTGTTTTATGCTGTCATTGCGTTGTTTGCCAATTTCATACAGTCGAGCGCGTGTCGGTGAGGCGGATGAGTGCCCGGTATATCTCTGTTGGCTGATGGCATAGCTGTGACACTGTAACCAAAAATGGAGCATGACGAGCTCTCCCGTCAACGTCAGATGAGCGACTTTTCCATAGCTGACCGTTAGTTGTATTCTGCCTCTGCCACCTCAGCTGCTGTTGTGGTTGTGGGTTTTTGTCTGAGAGATTCGTACTCATGGTTAAACCTCTGCTATTTGTGATGTCGATTGCTTTGTCTCCCTAACTGTTTTCTTTGCATGACACAGAGCGTCCAGTTCTAGACACATGTGCCTACCACGCAGTGCTCCCTTTGGATACACCGTAGCTAGTAGTCTTCTCGAGCGGCATACAATCCAAACCGGACGGAGACTTGGCCCCTTCAGCTCGTAAATGAGGAAGGTGAGGTGAATGTTGACAAAGTTGCGGTGAACCCCTGGCGTATTTATTAAACTATCCACCTGGACTCCAGAGTGTGGGGTGTAATTAGACTATGTTTAGTATGTGTCTACGTACGTCAAAAGGTAAGGTACGGAGTACCCTTGAGGGAGAATAATGGGTACCTACCTAGCTATATTGAAACCCAGTTCTGGCCCGGTCCATGTATCCAGCCTTCTAGAAGATTCAGTATAGTCAGGCCTGGGCTCGGGGTCGAGAACTTATGGTCTGGAACTTGTATGCCTATCTTTAGCTGCTCGTTTACCTGTCCGGAGTAGTTGGGAAGAAAATGTGTGCGGATGATATAAATAGCTGTGGTTAAGGTAGGTTGAGGGGGCAGACTAATTATTTCAACAACCTTGGGATTGTCAAGCATTTTCTAACCAGGGGTGGTAGATTGCCTGCAGGGGGCTTGTTTCTCTCTTAAAGCAGCGATATGCCAAGTTTGATGAAGATGCCTGTTGTCTTCAAGGTTTCTTATGTAGATAAGAGCTAGTGTTCTGTAGTCTGTAAGTAGGCATCCGCTGGTCTGGGTTGATATACAAAGTAACCTTACGGACGAGCTCGATTTGAGTTGAGAGGTTCATACGTGGCAGGTTTCCAGTCGCCTCTGTCAAGGGAGGGTATCTCCTTGTTTTCTGCATCGAGTAATAATAATAAAGGAACCTCGGGTCATGGCTATCAACCAGAACAATGACTCCAAGATCAAGTTTCAGGCCGTCCAGAAGACGAAAGGCGGGGGTTACTAGTTACTACTTACTGTATGTAAATCTAGGTTGTATGGGACTGGTAAACTAAACCCTGGATGCTGTTCACAGAGAGGGGTTGAAGCAAATCAGCACGAAAAGGGTTGGATGCACATTAGTATGATCAGCTGGGTGGCGATGGTCCCGCCAGTAAGATGGGATTGACAGAGGTGGTGTATATCTTGCATGGGCGGGGTACATAGTACTACTTACTTAGTACATGCGTATATAAGTACAGGCCATGAAAAGAACTCGGAGATACCGAAGGTGCCTACTCACCAGGCATATTGAAAAATACTACACTCTACCTACTCGATGTTTGTTGTAGAAGCCGTCCATCGAAGTGAAGAATGTTCATGTGTTGGGTCTGCTATCCCTCGGCCCCTGAATACCTACCTTACCTAGTCCTTTCAACCTCAAGCCACGATGACGTTGTAGAGCAGGGGAGCTCGGTGCTGTCCTGTTTCAAGTGCGTTACTCATCCCGTTGGACGCAGGATGCAAAGTTTGGCAAACAACGAGTCATCCTAGTACCAGTCGAAGGGTAAAATAAACTAAAAAGAAAAAGTCGAGCCTCCAGCCACCGCCTAGTCTATCTCCCGGTTCTAGAGGCAATGAGTCGATGACAGGCCTAAGTGTGGGTGTATCCGGGCCTTCCGTACGAAGAGAGGGAGATCGTCAACGGAGAGGTTGAGCGATGATCAACTTGGATTGAAATATGTCAATGATTCTTTGGTCCGTGGAATCCCGGCAGATTCACCTGATGGTCTTGTTCCGGGCCTCTTGTACGGAGTATAGCGAGGGATCATGTATAGAGCTCAAACCTACATCAGTATAATATCATCATTGTTTGCTCTTCCCCTGAGATGCATGTTCCATGGAACACTCTTCCACGGAGCTTATCGACTATCGATCCAGTGGCATCGATTGTATGGAACCGTGTGCAAGTTGCACATCTTCATAAGCGTCCTGACGGTTCAGCTCTCGCAGGGATTGGATACGTCCATTCTGGTTTCTCCCCGCCCATCCCGTCTGCTCCAAACGAAGACCCGTGCGGTGGCGAGTTATGAACTTGGGAGGAGTCCAGAGTCCTTGGTCACATATTATTGAAATTGAAACATGGAAATTGGAAAACGGAAATTGGCTCGGTCTTGGTCTCTTGGCGGCAATAAAATACCGCTACGTAAGAGATACACGGAAAATGACGGGATCAGCCTATGAAAATGCGCCGATCTGCGGGGAGGACCTTATCTCAAACATCACTCATGATTCATGGCTGGGATTGCGTAGCCACTGCATCTGTCCACGGATACTCAGGTATACATCAGTGATTAAGGCAGTAGTAGTGGTGGTAGTAAGATGTATTATTATTCTTCTTCCCCAAGTTTCCCAGACAGCCATCGGAATTTAATTGCTAAATGACTGCGAACATGGAAAATCGGAGACGATGCTAGACGGGAATTAAAGTCCGTGTCCACGGGTTTCAGTTGTTGTTCCAATTCTCGGTTGTGGCTTGCGCAGCTGGTCTGAGGTATGACGCTGTTGATCTATTTAAAGGACCGGGACCATCCTCCTCTGGCCCTTTCATTTCCCCTGTCTCAATTATTGACTTTCTGTGTCTTCCAGCTCACCGAGACTGCAAGGTCGAGGCCTTGACAGTAAATAATATGGATGGAGTATACAGAGTACACCGACAGTCTGGAACAGATCTTCGCACATATTTTGTGCTGTGGCTGGCATTCTGGGTCCCGTCCTTATTGTTTGCGGCTGGTGCTGTTGTCGACGTGCAAGAATGAAGGTAAAGTGTGGCTCAGCCGCTCGGGCACCCAAGCCCAATGGTATTTATCATCCCAACCGTGGAACCGTACAGAGTACCTTACAACTGTCCTGGGTCTGCACTATTGCTTTGCTAACTAAGACTGTGCTGAGAACCCTGGGTTAAAGACAACTAACACTAGATTATGCTTAACCAAGGCACATGTCTTTTCTCGTGAACCATGCTATTTGCTATAATAATACAAGTAGTTATAGACTAAGTAAATGAGGAAAAAAGTTGCAAATACCTGGTCGATACTAGTTCAGTCACAGGCCCAGTCAGTCAGTGGGACACCGGGACAGGGCCCGCTCTGGAATTGTAGTTACCAGACTAGTACGGCCCAGGCATGTAGAGACGACGACAACTGAATAATAATAATAATACTAGTAGTAATCAAATCATAACGGAACTTCCTTCTGTTCCATGATAACTTTGTTAGCCTTTGTCCTCTCCCGGTCCCTTTGTCTTCAGTTTCTTCACCTTTTCTTTTTCCCCAGAAGAGCCTCCCATACCTCTATTCACCCATCCTAAGCTGGTCCGGGTTTTTCTAGACTCCTTCCTATCGGGACCAACACTGCCAGTGTCTGGCCTGGTGCATTTCACTTTTCTTTCCCACCCAGACGATCATGCTGGCACTCTTCTGACACCTGGACTGGTCTCAACTTTTTGCTTTTTTGCTTCATCAATGTCGAAGCACCCTCGCTCCTTAATTGGAACGCTTTCTCTTGCGGTCATTTAATTTGACAAAGGTATGTCCATTTTGCTTTCGAAATTCTAGGATCGTGGCATGGCCATCCGTCTCTGACAACCGTCACTGCAGAAAGGCCTCGGTGCGAAGCACTATTACCCTTTTTCAACAACACAAATCTCCAGCCTTTTCGGACACCCCCGAATAGACACAGCTCCTGCCGACACTTGGATCCGGACAATCGGCCTCCCTCAACCGTCCTGCCCGCTCAGTCGATAATCAATTACGTCGAAGGCACAATACCGGTTTAGATTTGCAGTAAAGGAACGATAAACCCATAGTATACGGCCGTGAACCTGGTGTTTGTTGCGGACTTGGAGTATCACGACGAGGATTACAACCATGCATCGCCAGCTCCCCTTTCCCTTGCTTGTTCTGCTCGCATGGACAACACTCTTGGTCACGGTGGACAGTTCCATCACATACTGTTCTACGGTTAGCACTGGGGAATCCGGCACCGAGAGTAAGTTTCCATGCTCTGCTCTGCATTGTCCTGCCTCTCACATCCCACTGTTTAGACTTTTCCATCTACCAATCGAACGGCAACTGTCAGGAACATTGTAGCGGGAGCGCTTTCGGTATTTTGCAGGGGAAGAACTGTTGGTGCTCGGATATTGCACCCAATAAACAAACCAATGCCGACTTGACGGATTGTAGTGATGGATGCCCGGGATTCCCGGATGATAGCTGTGGCAATGCGGCGAAAGGCCTATATGCCTATGTCCAGCTAGGGACCCCCTCAGGAACTGCGTCTGTGTCGTCGTCGACGACGACGTCGAGTACCAAGGATTCAACCACTAAAACGGAAGAAACCAAGACCACGAGCTCGACGACCAGCACTTTCTCCAGTGTCGTTGAGACCCATGGGGGTCAGGTAACGACGATCACCGCCGGTGATCCAGGTGCAACCTCGGGAGCAGGCTCAGACAATCAATCGGATGATGACAGTGAGTCGGGCGTCAGTGGGGGGGCCATTGCCGGGATCGTCGTCGGCGTCGTGGGTGGAATTGCGTTGATTGTTGCTGCTATCATCTTCTTCCTGGCCAAGCGCCGCCAGCAGTCTGAACCCCCGGATTCACCAATGAAGGGTGCTCCGATGGGATATGCCCCCGGAACCTCCTCCGACACCCATAGTCACACCTTATCGAACGGATCGTCTATCCCTGCGCGTCTGCCCACCTTTACGGATAGCCGCTTGAATACAGGCACGCTGCTTTATCCCAACGGCCGACGATCTAGCGAAGTATCTCTTCAAGACAACGAAGATTATTCTCGGCCAGTGCTTCGGGTAAGTCATACCGTCTGTTTTTAACTGTTGATTTTCCGCCCTGCTGACACCAGACTAGCTCACCAACCCCGACTGATGCCGCCCTACCGCGAGGGTACTTTTCACATCTACTACACGACACATTTCCTATTTTTACTCGATATCTGCTTTTATTTTACGGCGAAACAGCGGTGTTATGATACCCATTTGTCACATGAACTTTGTTTCTTAACAAACTAGGCGGCGAGCTAGATCTCGACAGCACGTCCTCGGCGTGTTTGAATACTGTATTACCAGCATAATGGAGCGTTTACCTGTAAATATGGAGGACTGCCAGGGAGATCGAGTCGCCGCACGTCTGACCGGGACGGGCCTTTTGTCCAGTTTCAAGGCCTAGAGCTAACAGAACTTGTACGGAACCAATTCATCGCGGAGAAGTAGGCTTCCAATTGCTTGACATGCGAACTTGGCAGGAAAATCAGTACACAAGGAAGTCTTTTGATGTCCTTAAAGCACTACATTTTTTACATCTAGCTATCAGAATCCCAACTAGCTGTCATCCAGATCAGTAGTTCTTTCCCCGATCTCTCCTAAGCTCCGGAATGTATCCCTAGTCCCAGCCAGCATACTAGTCTTGCCACCCCGTGGACACTCACGATAGGTACCTAAAGTAGGTCCCGTTTCGCCCTAGAGAACGATATTATTCACTTACTACTTACTAACTTTTTTTAAAAAAAATTTGGACTCCTATTTTGTCCCTGGATAGCATTCCCTCCTACCTACCTGTACTCGAACGGTATACTCCGCATTCTACTATCTAGTACTAGGTACTAACCTTCAATTACCGACCCATCTACTACGCACTCAGTAGTACCTAGATAGCGTGACTTTCCCCCCGGGCAGTATCAACCTTGGTCCAGTCAGTCCTCTTCTCTGCCTGTCACCAGCATCGGCACCGGCACCGGCACCTACACCGGTAAACTCCGCTCTCTCCGCTCCTTCCCTCCCTAACCTGCCTTATAGCTTGGTCAATCCGATCCAGTCCTTGTCTTGTCTTGGCTTAGCTAAACGGACGCCGGCCTCGCTCTACTTACTATCCACTGCTAACTACCCACTAACAGCTCCCTAGCTACCCAGGCTGTATTACCAAATTACATATTGCGTACCGCGTACCATTCTTTTCCCTATACTGCTCTCCTACTACTACTTAGTAGTGTCCCTGATGAACTAATTCAGCCGGGGGTGGTTGGGGCGGGATCGGAAAGCACCTGCATCTGTCAGACACAGGTCTATCCCGTCTCCATCTCGAGCTACTAAGGTATGACACTACATTACTAGGGCAGGTACCACGTGCGCAGGCCAGTTCTCTGTATTTAGTACCTGTATAGGTAGGAGGTACGTACCTGCGTAGGTAGGTAGGTTAGCAGGGTTTCCATCGGTCTGGGCGTCACGACTCCGCGGGCTTATTGGGCCGATGGGACTTGCACAGGACGAATAGTGTAAGTATCTATGAGTATCGTATGGTAGGTAGGTATCCCGGGGATGAATATGAATATGGAGGTGATGGTTAAGATCTATCTATCTATCTATCTATCTATCTATCTACAACAACAAGGGATGGCGGGATTCTTCTCCGGAATTTATCTAAGTACTCCGTACATAGTATGTAATAGTCGGGTAGACCTTCCATTCCAGCTTACGATACGATATTCACTCAGGGGTGGAGAGGCTAGACAGATCGAGGGGAGAGTAAGGTAAGGTACAGTAGTTGTGGAATGGAATGTGCCAATCTGGACCTGGACCTTCAGGAATCTGGGGGAATGTGAGGTGAGAGGCCCACCCTGCAGTTCCTTAGGATCGGAATCTTGGGCCTGGATCTTTCGTGTCTCTGAGATTTGGTCTTGATAATTTGTAGTGTTTCTCAAATACTTTTGTATACATACAAATGTTTAAGATGAAATAAAATAAAATAAAAAAGCTAGGTATTTCTGAAGAACAATGCTTATACTGCTGAAGTACTGGAAACTGGAATGGACGTCGGGATACCTACCTAGGGTGCACGTATTGCACGGGTGATGCATTCAACATAAAAAGCAAATCATGATTTGTCTGGTCTCGTAGCGTATATCTCCATAAAATAAAGGAAAAGAAGTGGCAGTCTATACGGTTCTATGGGTCGTGTCTCATGGTCCAGCATTTCTCGCGTGATGCTTCATCATAATAGCGTCAAATAAGTCAAGTCACGTCACTGAGGTTCGGCTGTATCAGAGACCATAGTGGTCCAATTCTGGGTAAAGCTCGTTATCTGGCATCTAGCGGGCTATATGCCGCGGCGTCTTGAACAGCTTGATGCGGTATCGTATCGATAACGTGGAGGGCTCCCTCCCCTACCATCGAACCGGCCGAGGATTCCAGTATGCCTCTTCGAACTCCTCTTCCCGCTCCCTCCTTCTTCGCTCCTTCCGAGGGCGACGTGGAGGCGATGGGAGCTGAGGAAGTCGAGGAGGTGATGGAGCCTGGGGCTGTCGAGGAGGTGATGGCGCGGGCTCAAGAGGTAATACAGCAGCAGCCCTACTTGGCCCCCGTCTAGTAGTGGGAGGAGGCAAAGAAGCACGACGAGTCTGTTTGGTCCGTCGGCGTTGTGTCCGTCGAATATCGTCAGAGTGTTCGATTAGGGCCGTCACGTCGTCCTTAACGACACTTTGTCAGCTGCACCCGCTTAAGCACAAGAAGGCACGAGGTAGGACTCACCGGATGTAGGCACGAGTAAATATAGTAGTGCCACTCGGTTTCTTCATATTCATACCCTGCGAACTCAAGTGCTTCCCTCACCACTAGGCTCTTTGTAATTTCAGTCCAAAGGTGATCTTGATGGTCCTTGACCGGCATATGCCGCCGTCCAACTTTACCGCGCGGGGGATCACCAGCAAGGCCAGAGTCCAGGTCCTCTCTTTCAACTGTTTTGGTTCGGTGACGTCGTCGTGGGGCTCTCCGCTCCTCACGAATGTCCATGACTTCCTTTTCTTCTGTGTACTTGGTCATCGGGGCTTGAACAATGGCCCAGCCTTCCATGTTCTCGCTCGGAGACGATTTTCCGGAAGGTGGCTCAGGATCTCGCATCTGGTAATAGTCCTCCTCCATAATGTCGCGTTTCTTGGACCGTTTTGGTCCTGAGCGGCCTTTTCCTTTCTCCTCGATGACGACGGGATCTTCCTTTCTTCGTCCACGGGATAATTTAAACGACTCTTTACTCCTTTTCTCAATTTCAATATCTTCGTTGACCGCTTGCTCCATCCTTTTCCTATCGTCAAGGTTAGTCTTGAAATGCTTGACCATGCGACAGGCTGTGCAACGTACCTATGACGAGCCTCGCGCTCATCGAGCACTGGTTCCAGCCTCGGCACACGTGGTGGACTTGGTACTTGGTACGCTGTCGGAACCAGCCCGTGGGCTACAGGAGGAGCAGCTCTCTCAGGCTGCTTCCCATTACTGATAGACTTACGCCTCCTAGATGACTCTTTGTAGGTCGATGACATTGGGACCGGCAATGGTATTTCGGGAATCTCGGATTCAGATGAAGTTGCAGATGAGGAGGATGGAGAAGATGGGGAGATCGATGGCTCTCGAGCGCGGGCTGAATACTTCTGCTTGACATGGTCTTTCCGTGACACTCTGCGTCGGTCATGCCTGGGGACCACTTCTTCTTCGCTTGTGTCGCTCTCATCGTCTTCCTCTGGAAGATCAATACGGTAATGTGAGCGACGACGTGCTCTCGGAACAGTATCGTATTGTGAGCTTTTCCGGCCTCCTGCATAATCTTCCCTTGAGCGAGGGTTTTTCGGGTAATCTTCCGCGTCATATTTGGATAGATGTACTCGGCGTCTCTCTTTCACGCTTGCGCTGCGCTGTCGAGAAACAGCTCGTTTCGGCCTTCGGACAACTTCAACTGCCTCGTCAGATTCACTGTCCGAATACTCCTCGTCGGATTCACTAGAAGACGAGGATTCTTCAGGAATCCTTGGGCGTAGCCTCCCCGCCGCCCTATTGGCAGTACGTCTCTTCGGCATGTACACATCCATTCTCTCTCGCGCATAGTCATCGACGTGGAGTTTCGCAAGCCTTCTGGCAACCTTATCATCGTCTCTAAGATACTCATAACTTTCGCGAGAAATCTCAGGTTTGGCACCGCCTTGGACACGGCGCTCGGTTAACTCAACCACAGGCGCCTTGGGCGGCCGATGGCTATATCGTGAGCTCCGATCGAGAAGTGGCTCGCCTTTGGTTCGGTTGGTGTACATGCCATACTCCAGATCATCTATCAGATCCTCATACTCAACTGGGCGCGTTCGGCGGGGCATGTTGAGTATGGATAGAGCATGAAAAGACGAGCTGTAAACACACTGTAATAATAGATGAAGAAGTGAAGAGAGGGCGCTGCTGCGGATACTTGATCACTGATCGCTAAATTCGAGCTAAGTACGCAGCAGTGGGGCTGATATCCCGATGGTCTTTGCCAACAATCAGCGTACCCCTCATGGATGTGCTAAAAGAAAAATGAAATAAAAGAACGGCATTCGATACGGAAGACTGTCGTCACCCATGTACTTCAGTCACCGTTCGAAAGGAAAATGATGGAGATGATTGTCATTTCTTTGAGTGGAGAGTAAAAAAAAAAAAAAGAGTGTGTGTGAGAAAAATACGGGCATAGCGAGATGCCCGGATGAGCTGGCTGTTTCTCCTCCTGGCTGAAATGAACCCCCGCGGCTGTGCCAGCTGATGTCACGCCGCAGTAGTCTGCCTGCAAGAGGCACCCTTTTGCGATTAGGTACAGACACATTGAGGCCTGAAAATCTCCAGAGGTGGCCTCTCAGATAAAATGCTGATAGGTAGCCAAAATATGTCTTTTTTCAGGCACCAAAAAATGGCCGGGAAACGTAAATATTAACAATGCATGGACGCAGTGTCGCGAATCAGGGATATACCCTGTACAGTTCGCGTGAGCCTAAGTCAGCCACTTGGAGTCTTTAGGCAAGCTTACAGTGTGGACCAGAGTCCAATCAACCGCGGCAGGTGCTACTGTTCTATACGAGGGCGCTGCGAGGCTGGTGCTAAAGACGTGCTCTGATCTCAATGGGTCAAGCGAGCGATTTCATCTGTATTCAGGGAGGAAAGGAGTCTCTGGAGGCTGTAGACTCAGAGTCGACGGATCTGAGCAGCCTACGCGTGATTCGTCCTCCGGAAACAATGCCGTCATATGATCCCATCTGCGAATCCAATAGTTGTGAAGGAGCTCGGTCTCCATGTGGATTTCAAGCAAAGAGGATATGGACAGCACCAAGAGACAGGAAAGTTGGTGAAGTAACCATACTCTCATATTATTAGGGAGAATCGGGCAACGCTTCGCAGGGTATCATCCAAACGTAAGCCGGGTCTGCCCTTTCTCTGATCTACCGCGACCACCGCGAGAGGGTTTCAACCGGGAATTCGGTGGAGCCGCCCTGTTTGGCAAATGAGATGGCTGGGAATTTCTTGCCGCTTGTCTTTCTTCTGCTTCGAGATCCTTCGCAAAATGCCAGTCATTGTGCTCCTCCTCTTCGGCGATCGGTATGGCCTTTGCGCACCGGGGGCAGGTGAAAACGCTCAGGTCTGAATGCTCTAACGAATCATTGGGTAGAGTTGGCAGACGCCCTCCGTCGTCGTTGGTCACGGTTATATGTGCTGCCTCTTCCTCTTCCAGAGAATGACTAACTCGGTCCAGTTCAGGAGGCCTGTTGAAGAACTTCTTCAGCCCAGTATCGTCGAGCTTCCTTCGTTTTTCAGCCGGTTTTGTTATTGTCAACTCATCCGCCGCATGGGTTCGGGTTTGTGCCAGGTCTCCGCGTAACAGGAAACCTTCGATGGCCTTGTTTCTGGACACTCCATCCTCGAAACTGCCAACACTCAAAGACAGATTGGCACAAGGCCATACACTCCCGTCCCCAGCGGCTTGTCTAAGCAATGCCTTCCCAAGTTCGAAAAGTAAATTCTCATCGATAGTAGCTGATCCGGGAATAGGCAGCTGACGGGATCTAACCTGAGCGCCTTGCCGGTGATGTAAAGCAATTGTTTTGGGACGACGTTTATTTTCAATGACGCCTTCCTCGACGAGGCGACCATATATGTCAGCTGCGAAGATTCTCATCCACTTGTCTCCCTGTTCAAGACTGTCTATGCTAGGCCTGAAAGATTTTGCCGAGAGCATGGATTTGATTTGCGTTCTGGGGTTGACTTCACTTCGGTCCTCTCCGCGAATTATTCCGTATAGCCAGGTTGCCGTGTCGTCATTCAGCTTTGCTCGGAATTGTTCGAGGGGAACCTTCAGAAGGTCGCTAACCTGTTCTGTACCAAACGCTGCACTGACCTGGTCTCCTAGTTTGCCTCCGAGCATTCGAATCTTGGTGAACTTGAAACCGCCGAGGAAGTTCTGGATAGCACGGTTCCGGATAATAGTTTGTTTATTGGGCTTATTCTTCGCGCTTCCCAGCTTTGCCATCATCTTGTTCTTCGCGATGCCTGCAGAGCAGGTGTAGCTAAGTGTATTCCAGACGGCCGTCCGGACCGATCGAACAATTTCCGCGCCAATAAGCATAGCAATATCATCCCAGTCGGGATCATCGACCTCCGTTTCATTCTCATCCAAGTCGATAAGACAATCCTCCGTATCCCATTCCAGCGCGGTCGTTGGCGGGCAAGGCAACAGTGCCATCCGATCATCACCACGCGGCTTCTCACGTAATTCAGGATAACGCTGAATCAAGACGGCATATACCAAAGGCGACAGATCGATAAAGACCTCGTCAACGCTCGCTTTCTCCACAAGGGCTTCCTGTATCTTAGGCGAACTGGCCAGCCCCTGCAAATCCTCAACTAGCCCTGAATACCACCTCCCCAACTCCTCCTTTATGGCCTTCAAGATTTTCCGTGACTCCGTCCGATACGGGTCCAGACAAACCTTGTCCGTTCCCATATTCTTCCACGCATCCTCCCTATATGCCCAATTCCCACCTTCGCCCTCCCGAAACGTAGCGACATGTTGCAGCACGATATCCGGACATAACTTCCTCGCTTCCTTTGCGGTAATCATCCGCGTAATATTGAACTTGCGTGCCGGGTAATTGATCGCAATCAGCGACTCCCATTGCTGCACGGCAAGCGGCGTCTCGCGCGGCATTCCCAGCCGAACCATCTCACATTGTGCGTAGAAGGCGTCCAGGTCGATGTGTGCTATTACTCGGAGTTGCGAGGCAGGAGACCCCTGTCGGAGGAGCTGGAACTGGCGGTAGGTATAGCGGGAATGTTTGTGCTTCATGGACTCGATGGACGCGGCCGATGAGGGGGGTTCTGGGGAGGAGCGCGACATCTCGAGGGTGGCAATGGAATACCCATAGTTAGCTTTCTAGGCAGCGGGCACTGATAGTGACAGAATGATCAAGGTCTGTAGTCGAGAGCAAGAGATTTATGAGCCAGATCGTGCCTCGTGGGCTTTTCGCGGATCGTTCGCGTCCCCCGGCCAGTGGTTCATTTTTCCAAATCGGGTTAGCTTCAGCTTTTGAGGTCATCTTTGGCGCAACTTGGAACCAACATCATGATGGATGGATATTGAGCTGCCTTTGCACGCAGGTTCAATCTGCTGTTGTGCAGCAAGGGAGCTCCATAAACTAAGCTATTTAATGGTAGCTTATCGCAAGTTCTACGCGTGTTGGTTCCCTGGACCACAACTTCCACCCCAAATTCGCAACCTCGATCCCGGCGAGATATATATACTGTTGGGATGATGTACCTAGTCGGCCGGTCTTAATTCTTCCCACCTAGAATTGTCTTAGGACAATACCAGTGAAGAGATGCATTAGGATTGTGATTATAATTATTGACTAGACACCCTAATCGGCTCGCCACCTGAGGCAGGAAAGAAACTGTCGTATAGTGCTGGACACTGATATGAGGAGACGTGTGCTGAGATACAGCGGCGTCTAAGGTAAAAGACCTCGAGTACAGCCATCGTTGCAGTCCTCGGAGGTACAGCCTAAGCGGTTATCTCTTCACGCCATGCTTGACCGTGACGAGCACCGCAGTGCAGTCCCTGCTATCTGGATTTGAAGACACGCGTGATAGGTCATGAATGGTATCTGACTCCATTAAATTCGAAAACCGCATAAAATATGGTATACTATGACCTATCGGCCCAAATACAAAGGCTAGAACGGCAAAAGCTAAAGCATATTCATAAGGAGTACACTTCGAAGATAGAACAGGCCTCAATACAAGATCGATCACACCAGGCACTACGGGGCAGACTCGGTATAGTAGTATCAATCTTGGACCATTCCTCAGCATCAGAAGTCATCTACGCTCGGGCAAAGTTCGTCTCCAAGTTTGTCCCAAGGGCTAGTCTATGAACGTGCAAGATCTGAGCTGCAACATCATTAAGCAGTCACACGAGTATCTACCCGTCGGAAATTCTCCCTCGAACGCTTTGAGAAAGCCGACAAGTTTCATTATGCGGTCTGACGTGGAAACGCCCAGCGTCACCGTTGACCGAGATCTCGAGGCTCCGGATCAAAAACCATAGCGCATCTTGCGCTCGCCGAGTCGGCAACATGAGCGACGCAGAAGCGAGGCGATACCATCTGTTCTCGTGTGGCCTTCTATACCGCTCCGTGGGTTGATGAGCTGTTGAGCGGTAATGATGCCATTATTTTCGATAGTGCCATACTGACGGAAGGCACCAGATGCGAACGTCGTCAGACAGAGCTTATGAGTGGCGCTATCAATCAAGCCTATCAGACTGCGCTGGACAACGACGGAAAGGAGCGACAGCAGGAAAACGAGGTCATTCGCCGCTCCAAAGTTTCGAAATCCGCCAGCCTCGATATCAGCCTACCAGGTCTCCCTTGATTTCAGATTTGCGTTCAAAGGGCATGTGGTAAAGAGGTGGGCAAGCCTGATCTGTCGACTATTGAAGTAAGTATGGAGAAGCATCCACAGTCTGAATCGGAGCGTTAGGTAAGGATCCGAACCCAATCAAACGTTGGTAAGGAAGCTTCGTCGTTTCCAATGATTGGCCACGCTTATTGGAAGATTGGAACCGCGAAAGCTGTGAGATTGGAACCCAAGATTCTGGACGGCCCGGACGGGCTGTATCCTTGGTTCGTCAACAGAAGAATACAAATCTATAACCAGTAAGAACGAACTTATTGGACGAAGTCGACCTTCAGAACCGAGAAGGAAGAAAGGAGAGAAACTCCGGCAAGTCTCAATAATAATGCCCAAACCGCCACACGCATGTCTGCCCAACCTCCAAGTGCCCACGGGCCGCCTGACTGGCTGCTGAGATCGTCCAGCTCCCTACCCGACCGCTTGAAGAAAGAAAATCATCAGCTGCAATGGTGCACACATTCTTGGAAAGTCGGAGATCCTTTGTATGCTCGCTCTGTGCAAATTTGCCACGAAACTGATCATATGAGCTTATCAATGAGGCATCCCACAGTGGCACTATCAATATCACGTAATCCGCAGACCTGGCGGAAAACATTGAGGGGCGTCAAGCATCTGCAGTTGCAGTACAATGTGCTCTGTACACTCACAAATCATGCTTTGTGCATTTCAACGAAGCGCGAAGAAGCAAAGAAAATACGTAGTTCAGTTGCTACCATAGTCGATACGGCCCATTCCTGGTGCAAAAGAAACCTCTTCAAATCGGAGGCTGGAAAGCACTTGGGTCTTAACGGACGAGGGAGGGGCCTGTTTGTGGCACAAAGCGAGGCAAGGATGGTAAGAGATCAGGCAAGGCACACTCATTTGTCTCGAAGTCCAGCTGCTTGGGCGCTTGCTCAACGGCCTCTGGATAGTGCCGCGTGGAAAAGAGATAGCCTATCGGCGAACATCTGACTTTATATTCGTCCAAGTGAACTCTCCCTCCTGTGATAGAACACCCGTGTCGTAGTCTAGACTACGTATCTTGGAGGAGTTCACGTAGGTACGCCTTTGCAGTGGCCCACGCTTTGGACGAGGCGATCCCCAGAAGTCCCCGGTGCCAACCAATAGCAAGGATCAGGAGACGGGAAGACACCACTCACCTGGCAACACCGGTACCTGCTGGAGCAGAGAGCCGTCCGTCCAAAAGCAACAGTTTTCCAGAGCCAAGGGCCTAAGCCTTATTTGTCTGTCCATGCATGCAGATTCTGGCAGAAGCTCAGCAACCGTCCAGGCGTCGAGTGGAGTCATTTTGGTGGTCGTGGCACCAGACAGACCAGGCAGCCCAAAGCCGGCCCAACAACAGCCCAATCAGTCCCTCCGGAAGCACAGGCACCAGAACCCACAGTTTCTACCTCTCTCCTCTCGCCCTTCCCTCCTCTTTTCGCCCCCCTCGGCAGCCCGTCGCTCCTCTTCAAGTTCAGCTCTCTTCCTTATCTCGCTGGCCTTTTCACCTTTCTTTCCCTTCCACCATCTTTTCACTCGGACTCCTCCTTTCATTCTCCCTCAAACACAAAAGAAAAACCTTGACTGGCATCTATCCGCCAGGGTAACATAAGCGGTGCACGGCATCTCTGGAAAACAACAAACAATTCTGAAACCTGGAGTGACTCCTAACCCTCCTCTAGCCATCGCCGAGCTCGCTATCCCTCTCTCGTGGTGTCTTTCCGGCGTCTCAACTCTGCCTTCTGCTGTCCTTTCAACCGTGACCTGGTTTTCCGCTGGATACTTCCCGAAGGATCATCACTCTGCTCCGTGACAGAAAACCGTGAACAAAAATTCCACACACCGGGATTTCTTTTCGTTATCGCTAGGAAAGCCACTATTTCCCGCTGGCACCTTTTTCACGTCTATATCCTGCCTGGAATCTTTTCAAATCTGAAATCCGATTTGCTTTATTGCCGCCTGTTGGATCTCCAGCCTCACTTGATACACCTGCCTTGCTCTGAAAGACAGCCGGAACTGCCATTTCCCGTCACCATATCTTCCTCGGACTTGACCGGCTTCTATACCCTGAGGATCCCCTTTGGCCACCTGGAACTTCTCGCTTTGTTAAATAAATCACTGGACTCTCTTCCCTGGACAAAATGACTAGCCGTCAAAATGAATACTTCATTCCCGGAGATGGTATAAGCCGAGAGGTAATTCAGGCCGACATCTGCCGTTACCTTGGGAACGATGCGCTTGTAAGACCTGGAAACCATAATGTCCGTCTCCCTAATCTTCTGAGAACTATTCCGCTACTGCCAATGACTTTGGACTCCCGCAGTCAACCGCCCAGATATTTGTTACTGACCTGTGAATAGGGCCGCCAGGGCTACTTCATTCGGGCTTACCGAAACCTCACATCAGTAAGAATTTCCCACACTCAGGCCCCTTTCGAAATTCGGACTGACCTTGTGTGCAGGAGATGATCGCTGATCTCAAAGCTGATTCTGCTCGATGGGAGGCAGATGTAAGAAACCGGGCTGACCAGGGTTATCCGCGAGGAAATTACATCCAGGATTACAGTTACTCGCAACCAAACCGGGCCACACCGACATATGCACCCCCAATGCACACTGAAATGCCCCAGGGACAACCAGGCCCTTCTCCTCCCACCACATACGCCGCTCCCCCGGCGCAATATGCGGACCAGTACCCTCCATCTGGCTACCCCACCACTTCAACTCCGCCATACTCAAATGCTCCTTCATATCCCCCGAACCATTCCAGCTTCGGGACTGGACAGGCCCCTTACCACCCTCCATCGCACGTTCCGTACAGTGCTCCAAGCCAACCACCCGTGACATCTGACATCCATCATTCTTATACTTACGCCCCATCTGGCTTTGGCTTCGAAAACGGGAGAAGCAATGCCCCTAGATATCCTGGCCCTGGCTATGATACTGAATCTGATTACTCCCCCGTTACCACCGGAATGGCCTACCCTACTACCACTGCTCCTGACCCACGGATAGGAATGGAACCCAGGTACACCCCGGAATCTACATATCCTGACCGCAATAGGCCGCAGCCAACACGAGGGGAGGCTCCGCGCCGAACTCGGCCATGAATAATGATTTCACTTCTTCTTGCGGGCGCCTGGCGTTTGACTTGGGTCAATTCATCTTGTTTCCTGGACTAAGAGCGCCACGGGTTTAATAAGATTTAACGTCTTGAGATTATTTCCTTTTCCCGCTCATACCCTGGAGCCTTTTCGGATCGCTTTTATTTTCTGAGTACAGGAATACCATGCCAGGAAAAGTGCTTAAATCATTGTTTGGGGACAGGTTGCAACATGAAGCGAACCTTGGATTACCGGACATTTTTCTCTAAACTGGACGCTGTGGGAGTCGTTCGTCGTTCACATTTCACAGCACGCCTCCCTGGGTTGCTGCCTGGTGCTCCGTTCGGACGTGACTGTCGCTGGTGTTGTATCAGGGATGATCACACTGGCATTTTAATTTAAAGATTGACCAAATCTTTGTGATGACTATGGAAACGTGGCTGTCTGTCTGGCTTGTTTGTTGTAATGTTGACCGGCCCCCTGGTTCCTCTTGTCGCCGCGTCAAGAAATTGTTATTTTCCACCTGCAGTTGGTTCTGTTTATGGTGTACTGGGTGCGATTTATTATTCAGTGCCCCCCCTCCTAATACGTTTTGAGGGCGTCTTTGTTATTACAGAATGTTGAATTTGGCGGGACACTCCAGCTGAGCTTGGAGTACACCCCCCAGCTTGGGGCGTTGGTCATACACAGTGATGTAGATATGAGCATATACGGCGTTTTTTGATCCCGTCTTCAGGTTGGTCTCCAATTTTTATTCGAGGCTGCTTAGTGGTCAATTGGAACAACATGCTTCTGTATCTCACTGTCTCAGTAAGTTCGCTCATTCACAAATGCTCTGGGCTGGTCTGATCCGCGCTTTATAAGTGTTCCAAGGTT
This sequence comes from Aspergillus egyptiacus, assembly GCA_025688805.1. Classification (NCBI taxonomy): domain Eukaryota; kingdom Fungi; phylum Ascomycota; class Eurotiomycetes; order Eurotiales; family Aspergillaceae; genus Aspergillus; species Aspergillus egyptiacus. Next base: position 52,572 of record MU628490.1, on the reverse strand, counting down.
GCTGGGACCGTGGCGCTCTATACCGCTAGTCTTGAATTTTGGGGATGTCCACGGGTGACGAAACTTCAATCCATCCCAGGCTTCCTCAAAATATGAACTTAAATGTATGCATACTGGGTAGAGATATTCTTGGTGAATCATACCTTTTCCAGAATTCTCTATTCACTGCATGCCCTGGAAACAGGGCCAGGGCTGGCTGGGCTCCCCATTTCACCTGCCTATTTTAGGCGGTTTGTCGAGGTCCAGACTGCCGCCTGGACCACCTGATTGAGCAGATTACTGTGAACATGAGCTGTTTGTCTTGTATCTATGAAATTCCGCATAATCAAATCCCAGGTCTTCACCACCGATGTCCAGACCCGCGTTTTTGTTTCACTCGGACTTAATCTGGCCACACTACCTATTCACTCCTGTTACCCTTTCTGCTTTGCCCCAAGTGTTTATCTAGGACTGTCTCGCCTCATGTCTTGGAAATGCATCTTGGTTCTTTCTAGCCACCTTTACCCCAGAGAAATATCAGCAGAGGCTTCGCTTCACTGGCTCTCAGATGGATATAGCATCCTTTCCACGGTTTGTTGGCGGCGATGTCAGGATAACTGTGCTACCAGACGTCTACCAGCTTCATTCTTCGCTGATCAAGAACTTTTCGGGGTACCTAAGAAAGCTTTATAATTCCCATCAGGTTCTTGTCACGCCAACACTGAGACTGCCTGGCGCGCCCCCGAGGCGTGTCAATATGAATTTGGTTAGCTCACCAACTCATAAATATGGGGCTCTGGAGATCCAGGTGAGTGGGAGGAGGGTTCTGAGCAATTGCTGAGCAGCTTCAATTCTAACACGGAGACCCTACGCGCAGGACCACGAGAATTCCCACTGTGCCATGGAAGAAATGAATCCGGACTCATTTCCCGTATGGCCGCCTAAGACACGCCGTGTTTGGTCCAATATCTTCAAAATCTGTTACAACCAGGATCCGAACTTGGACGATGGAGGCTATGCTTCCATATTGGAGAACTGCATAGCACTTGCCGAGGTGGGAGAAGAGATGGAAGCTTCGATCTTTGTCTTGCAGGCCATTCGTACAACACTCCTTGGTTTCGACCAGCAGCTGTACCGCCTTATTTCTGAAGATCCGGTTTCTTGGGTCAAACTCGCAGTTCGCATTCAGTCGGCACCGATCTTTCAGGAGTCAATGGTCCATCTCGTAGGCAAGTGGGGCCTTCTTGAAGATCAAGACCGCGATTCCTTGCCAAAAAGTATCAAAGACTTGTGCAATAAAAAGCTAGAAGACCTCGAACTGACCAAGAAGGCTGTCGAGCTAAAGATTGTGAACCTTCCTCGGCCACGTTCAGACAAACACCGCCAGCGAGGAAGGAATGTCATCTTTGCTTGGATGGCATTGAATTTCTACCAACAATGGCTCTGCGAGTCCTTCGTTGAGGGCCGCAATTATCGTGCACCAGATGGAGGGGCTTCGTTTTATCGCGCCATTGCTGCCGGCGGTGATGCCTACTTTGATAAGCTCTACCATGAAATTTCCGAGTTCCCCTCCGTTGAGGGCCAGCCCGAGAGCATGAAAGGGTTACAAGAGTTTGAAAATGACCTGAACGAGCTCAAGAAGGGCATAAAGGAGTTTGTGTCTGATTTGCTCGTCAACCGCGCCAAGTACGATCCTGACAGCCTCGGTGAACTCCCATATTTGACTTGCTGCAAAGTTGAAGAAAATGAGATGCCGCGACCACAGAAGCCGGAAACCCATGGGATTGACTGGAAGATAGACCAAGGAACCCAGGGGATGGCGATGGGCAATATCTCTGCCGTTAGCTCGCAAGGCAACATTCTTCCTTCCGAGCACATGATGATGGACTTCAGCAATAACGCAACTGCCTTTATCATAAACCCTGAGCTGCAGATTTCTCCTGAATTTAGTTTCGATGATTTCAACGCTTTCAATCATCAGACTACTCTGGACTGGGACAGTACAATGCCCTTTTCCAATGCCATCTCGACAGTCATCGCTTCCAGCACCGACTAACGGCATGTACCACACACAACATGTTCAGGGGAACAATTGTAATATGGACATTTTCGGTACTGTCCCAATTACCGACGCCGATGAATATGCCCAGAATAATGGGCGCAGGGCGTTTAGTTGGAGCTAGACACTGGCGCACTCAGGCTTTACGGGGGCTTCTGTTTTCTCTCTGTCTCTCTCTCCCCCCATCCACCCCCCCAAACTCCGTCTCTTCTGTGCTTCCAACGGTTCACTGGCGTTTTCTATTCCCCATGGAGAGACATTTGTGTGCTGCCTTTGATGTATGCGTGGGATCAGGATATCAGTTGACTAGGTAGTCGCCCGGGTTCGATATTTGTGCCATTGTTGAAGGTTCTTTCGCAGTTCTCCTACTATGTAGCCGTCAAAGGCAGAAAGGGGCGAAGTAATTGATGCAAAGGTATTCTCATCTATAACATTTTTCCACGTACAATACATTGTAGCTCTCGCGCCATAGATTCGAGTAGGCCGCAATGAGTATAGAGCCATTTAACAGTGCTTCGAAACAAAAGAGAGCCCTGAGTCCGTTGTAGGGCGGCGAAGGCTAGTGGAGCCTCCTGAACTAAACAGGTCTAATTGATAGGTAGACGGCGTTACCATAAGATGTCCGGTTCTGTATGGTGCTTGTGAAACAGCGTTGAATATTTCCAGCTAAACAACAGCAAATATGATATCAAACTCGATAAACAACTTCATCCCCGTCAACCGAGGCCTCGCATTTACTCGTCATCGTAGCCCTGCGGGATAACACGGGGTCCTTTCGGGACTGGTGTGAAAAAGAAACAGCATCAGCCTCTGTGAGAGTCCAATTGGAGTCTAGGAACGAAGGAACAAGATGCGAAAATGCGCTAAGACCGGCTACAGGTAACTTACTGGGATATGTAAAAGGAATAGGCTCAGGGTCAACGTCTCCGAAGAACCGTCTGATGGGTGGCAGAGCGAAGAGCATGACGGGCCCGGTGGCGCCAATGACGAGGGAGTAGAAAATAGCGGGCTTCTCATGCGAGGCCCAGCGGAGGTATCGGAGGGGGGTAGACCAGAACTGAGGGGTTGACATTGTTGCGACGGGGTGGGTAGGAGGGAAAGATTTTGCGGATGTTTCGGGGTTGGGGGAGCGCGGTTGGAGATGATTCAATTGGCGTGGTCGGAAATTGAAGGCGGCGTTTGAACTCTAAGCCCTCTGTAATTGGGAGTTTGTGAGGCCTTTGAAGAGTGTATGTTGGCGATAAGGTGAGCCGCGAGGGGAAATGCTGGAGGGTTAGGTTGAGGTGACGACAAGCTCGGACCGAAGTTCAGGTGGACGGGACTGGGGACTTTCAAGGCGGGCAGATTGCATCGAGGTCTTGGCGGTCGCTCCAAACACGTCGCCTATTCCGGAGTGCTTGTCGCAGGAGACTATATTCTGATAAGTGACTTCTCGACAATTGCCTTGACGCTTCCTTGGACTCCCCTGTTTTTCTTTCTTTCTTCTAATAGGGGAGAGTTCGGCAATTTCTTCGATTCCGCTGTGCGGACGCTTTTAACGATGCGGTGGTGTCCGTCTCTCTTGCTATTTGGCTTCTTGGCCGCTGTCAATGCTCTGAGCAGTTCGGGGAATCGATTGCTTGTTGTTTTGGAAGATGCAGCCGAGAAAGGGTCATATTCTACGCTATGGGGGGATTTAGAAGGTATGACGCCTTGAAGGAATTGATACCATGGGCTTGTCCCGTGCTAATTGGATCTCTTGACAGCTCGTGGTTATAACCTCTTCTTTGAGTCCCCCAAGAATGAGAAGCTTTCCTTGTTCGAGCTGGGAGACAGAGCTTACGACCATGTTCTTCTCCTCCCTCCCAAATCGAAAGGTGCGCCGATATCCTTACTACTTGTGGAATGGCAATTGATCTCGTGATAGGATTCGGACCCTCCTTAAGCCCTAAGAACCTTGTCGACTTCATGAACAGCGATGGCAACATCCTCCTTACCCTCTCCGGCAAATCTACAACGCCCAGCGCCGTCAGCTCTCTCCTCCTGGAGTTCGACCTCCACCTCTCCGTTGACCGTTCGTCCGTCGCTGTTGACCACTTCAATTACGATACCCTCTCGGCCTCGGAGAAGCACGATGTACTGATTCTCCAGCGCCCCGGCAGCCTTCGATCCGACACCAAGAATTTCTTCGGCGGAGAGGGTGTGCTGGCTTTTCCAAACGCCAGCCCTCACACGCTCGGTGACAACTCGCTCCTTGCACCTATTTTGCGGGCCCCGAAGACAGCATACAGCTACAACCCCAAGGAAGACTCCGGTTCGGTGGAAGAGGTCTTCGCTACTGGTTCGCAGCTGGCTCTTGTGTCGGCTATGCAAGCTAGGAATTCTGCTCGCTTTACCTTGCTGGGCTCCGTGGAGAGTCTCCAGGACCAGTGGTTCTCCGCTACTGTGAAGACGCCCGGTGGTAAAGAGGTCAAGACTGGAAACCGAGAATTCGCTAAGCAATTGACTGCGTGGACCTTCAAGGAGACTGGTGTCCTCAAGGTCGGAAAGATCGAACATCATCTGGCCAAGGACGACCTCTCAGCGGAGGACCTGAACCCCAAGATCTACCGTATTAAGAACGAAACCGTACGAGCCCCCAGCCCCCTTCCCACCCCCGATCTTCCCCTTCCTCCTTCAACTTCTGCCCCAGGTCCAGCTAATATGTTGCCCAGGTTTTTTCCGTCGAGGTCTCCGAATACGACTATGACCGCTTTGTCCCCTTCGAAGTCCCGGCCAACGATGCCCTCCAACTCGAATTCACCATGCTCTCTCCCTTCCACCGCCTCAACCTCGAACCTACCCAAACGACGGAAAACAGCACCATCTACAGCACTCAATTCACGGTCCCCGACCAGCATGGCATCTTTTCCTTCCGCGTCAACTACAAGCGACCTTTCCTCACCAACATCGAGGAGAAGCACGAGGTCACAGTTCGCCACTACGCGCACAACGAGTACCCCCGGAGCTGGAAGATCAGCGGAGGCTGGGTCTGGATCGCTGGTCTCTGGTCTGTCATTGGCGGATTCGTGGCGTTTGTGTTTGTTTGGCTCTATTCGGAGCCTCCGGCTGCTGAAGCTGCAAAGCTGAGGGGCAAGAAGACGCAGTGATACAGGGAAGCTGCGGGGTATGTATTTTTCTGAATGATTAGCTTGTATGAACAGATTTAGAACCAGTCAATCTGAGACAAGTTTCAAAAGGGACCTCTGTTAGATCCAACAACCGTCGAGGTATCCATGAACGCATAAGTTTCATGAGACGTAGGCCTGCAATATGAGGTAAGTAAAACAGAGATATATATACACATAATATAATAATACACCCATACAAACTCCAACCATGCCAGACATAGAGGGGAGACAAGAAAAGCAAAAGTCAAAACGCATGCGAATGTGCCCAGGAGGTAAGACGTAATAGTGTCAACAGTGTCACGCTGCCACGGTCACATCAGTCCCATCATAACCCGCTCAGAGCCCTCTCGTCTTCTCCGGGTCCATCTGCACCTCATCCCCACTAATCTCCTTGACAGACTCGAACGCCGGCTTGCCCGCATACAACTGCTGCGATGACCCGGACTTGCCGCCGTCCACTTCCTTTACCATCTGTAGCGGCGCATTACCCCGGAACCGTTTGCGCATGTCGATTAGGCCGCGCCTGTTTCAGAGAGAGAGGAAGTCAGCAAAAATGTCCCTCCCTGCCTGTATATGAGATAAAAAGAACAGCAGCGGAATAAGGGGGCAAAGGGTCCGGGTGTTGGATGGAACTGACTTGCACTCGCCGAAACCTTTCCGTAACTGCTGGCACTTCAAGGGTAATTCGTCAAAATGAGGCTGGCTGAGACATTCTCGGGGGGTATGGCGCTGAACCATGATGCAGTCGGATTGTTGGAGGCATTGGGCTAGGGCATCGCCTGTGAGGATCGAGGTTGTTAGTTTGGAAGGTTGCTTCCATTTTGGTTTGGATTGCGGAGATTCAAGAGACCATGGTTGCCCGCTGGCGGGAGAGCGTCTGCTTCGAGATTCTGGGGAACGCGCTTGAGATGACTTACGAAGGGCGCTGCAGGAATTCGGCATTTTGGATGCGAGACAGTCAATGCCCTAAGACCAACTGAAGCCTGGCGTGAGATTTGTTCGAAATCCAGGCACTTCCACGGGATGCGGCCTGACTCCGCGGGCAAAAATTCACGGACTGCACCCGGATTAGGTAAGCGCGTTCACATGAAAATGGGGGATCTACATGACGTCGCAGTTTATTTGCTTGAGCTTCACCGATTTCAGGGCTTGGGGACCCTATTTAGTGTCTACCTCTCTCACCGTTTCTTGAACAATTATGACTTTGTTCTTCATAGCTCCAGGGGACCGGCTGTTGTAACATCAATATGGCTCGTGTACCAGTTATAGGGCGACTTTTCTGGTTCGAATACCTCGCTCTGTTCGGATCGTTGATATTGGTGCTCCTTGAATGGATCATTCATATCATTACCTTCTGCCTCCGTCAGTCGCAGCATGCAGATACCCTATCGAGAATGAAGAGCTGACTTAGACAGCTGAGCCGATCATCAGTTTCTGCTACGAACGGTCGAAGACTATCTTCAACCATTTTATTACCCCTGAGAGACCAGAAAAGCAGGGGCGCGAAAAACGGATTGCGGCTGCAGTTGGGCAGGCATCAGACTTTTCGGAAATTTGTTCCATATTTGGCTATGAGGCGGAGGAACATATCGTCCAGACTAGGGATGGGTACCTGCTCGGTCTCCATCGGTTGCCGAACCGCAAGGGCGAACAAGACCAGATTGTCAACCAGGGAGAAGGAAGCGTCAAGAAGAAGGTCGTGTACCTCCACCATGGCTTGATGATGTGCAGTGAGGTTTGGGTTTGCTTGACGGAGGAAGAGCGGTGCCTTCCGTTTCAACTGGCAGAACGGGGGTATGATGTCTGGTTGGGAAATAACAGGGGTAACAAGTATTCTAAGAAGTCTACAAGATGCTCCCCGCTCTCGAATGAGTTTTGGGACTTCTCCATTGACCAGTTCGCCTTCCATGATATACCCGACAGCATCAACTATATCCTCGAACTGACAGGGCAGCGCTCTCTCTCGTACATTGGCTTCTCACAGGGAACGGCACAAGCTTTTGCGACGCTTTCCATCCACCCGCAATTAAACCAGAAGATTGACGTCTTCGTGGCTCTTGCCCCTGCAATGGCGCCTGCGCGTATTTCGAACCCTGTTGTGGATTCCCTCATGAAAGCGTCACCAAACTTCCTGTTCCTGCTCTTCGGTCGACGCAGTATTCTCAGCTCGACCACTATGTGGCAGACCATTCTGTACCCTCCGATATTTATGCGCATCATTGACACATCGCTCTCTTTCCTCTTCAACTGGAAATGCAAGAACATTAACCGCAACCAGAAGCTAGCAGGCTACCTTCACTTGTTCTCCTTCACCAGCACCAAGTCCGTGGTGCACTGGTTTCAGATCATCCGCAACAAGAACTTCCAGTTTTACGACGATGAGATTTATGCACCGTTCAGTATCGCGGCGAGTGAGCGCTTCTATAAGCCTGTCAAATATCCGACGAGAAATATAAAGACACCCATTGTCCTACTATATGGGGGAAGTGATAGTCTTGTCGACATCAGTGTGATGCAGAAAGAGCTTCCACGCGAGACAACTGCCAAGGTCATCCCCAAATACGAGCACTTGGATTTCCTATGGGCCAGCGACGTACCTGAGCTCGTCTTCGGCCATGTGTTTGAGGCGTTGGACAAGCATAGCGCAACTAAGGGGCTTCGTCATGGGAAGCCAAACGGCGCAGTCAATGGCATCGAGAAACGTGTAGATCTCTGATCCTCGGCTGCCGATGTGAGGAGGAAATCAAGTTCCTGCGCGATGCCGGGGCACAGGTGATGCTCCACTGGATTCTAACATCAGATTCCTGTTGAGCTGGGTTACATAATGTATATACACTGTGATTATTAGTTGTACAACGCTTTATTTGTGCTCGGAGTCTGAGTGACACCTCATATAGCCCCGGTCTAGGGCAGTCAGTTGACTTGCCCGTATGCTCACATTCCTGCATGTAGACCAAGAAGCATCAGGGATAAATCCAGCACCATCAAGCCATTCCAAGATCTGCTATCACACGCCTGATCCAACGTGTCTGACCCACATGTCCCTTCTATTTCGGAAGGTACTTCTGTAGACGCCACAAATGTGATGAGTGCTCAATCACGTCCAGCGTGGAAACGGTCCGCACGGGGATCCCCACGATCCCAAAAGGTGATGCGTAAGTCCAGAGCATGTTGCAGGATTGGACCGGGGTCTGACTGGATAGACAGAAGATATTGATGCGTGTGTTCAACGCTTGCGAAGGCCATACTGGCTGGATTGAACCCTCGCAGCTGATTGCCTTAGGAGCCAGGAACCTGACCTGTCCCTGGCAGTTGATGAGCTGTTCAGTTCATCGGCACTACCTGCAGTGTCGGAGACCTGAAGCCGCTGGGAAGAATAAAGGTGACAGGTAACGAAATAATGATAGATTCCGTCTCAGAGTCAACGGCTGGTGTGGAGGAGATGCCCTGAGATAGGTCGAGCAAGAGTATGCAGTACCTGGGCTGGGCACAGCTGGAGGGTCCGGGTCCTTTCCCTATCGGACCAGGAGAGTCCACGGCCGGGGTACAGGAGGTCTTTTCCGAAAGGTTCGGTGAGGCTTTGGTTGCTTTTTTGGCATCAATAATATAATGATGGCCGCAGAATATTAAGAAAAGATACCCTTGCCTTCCCAAGCTAAATAACAGGACATGCTATTGCCTGGTATTTTCTCCCTCAACCTCCTATTGCATGTTGTGATGCATTCTCTATGGATCCTCCCGAGCTTCCCTACCTAATTACTACGGCACCTTACCTACTTAACTATCATCGTTCACCTTCAGTTCTGCGTACGATTTTCCAACTTTCTCTTCTCCTTCTACCTACTTCTCCTTCTCCTTCTTCTTCTGATTCTCCGCCCCTCTTTCTTATACTCGTCGAATTCTAATTCCATTGTTTATCTTGATCCTCAACTTGCCTTTACTTGAGCTCCTATTCGTCTCCTTAATTTGAGATAAAGTTTCGCTTCCGCAGCACTTTCGACACTTCACCGCCATCCAGACATTGTCATAGTCGAAGCTTCTGCACAGGAAATTTAAAACCAGCACGGGGCACAAGAGGAAAAAAAAGCAGCCACAGAGCACGCTTATCTTCAAATATCACTAGGTATTGCATCATTGCCAGTTCATGATCCTTCAGCCTTCATCCTGCAAATGAAACCCTTTCTCTGCCCTTACCTTCCGCACAGCTACTAGTCTAGAGTCCGTTCGTACTGTATCAGACTAACTGGAGTCGGCCTGGCCGTAACTCATACCTTAGCCTAGGCCCCCCACCGGCACTCAGTCTGGGTCTCAAGTCTCCAATCGCCGTCGAATCGTCGAAACTGTTCGTTCGCTCCGCTGCATTAATTGATTCTCGAACCTTACGCACAACTTTCACTTCTCCTCGGGTCTCATCTTTTCGCTCCTCGCTTCTTCTTCCGCTATAGGCGCTCTTTTTTTGCTCAGGAACGCCCAATTGGATGGCACTTGATTGACTGAGACCGATGTAACGGATCGCGTGTCGTTACCCTTGCTCTCCAAGCTCTCACCCCGCTCCTTTACCCCCGAGGGTCATATTCCGACTTCCTTCGAGAGATCCTTCTGTTGCTCGAACGTTGCGCATTGCATCGAACTAGCGAAACCGCGTTCCATCTGGTTGCCGAGGAAATTGTCTGATACTCACCTGTCGCGGAATCAACATCGTCAAAACAGACATAGGCGTGCTCGGTAGACGATATAATTTGGCATATATTGGAGAACCCAGTTCTACTTGAGATACTCGGTCTAATCGCTGGTATTGCGATCAACTGCGTCAATGCGGCCACAGTGAGTTAGCCCAAAAATCTGGTTTGGATTGCATACAAGTGCATGGTGAATGCTAATTATTTTCTTTTGTGTCATCGGCAGGCGAGAATACCATATTGTCGTGTTAGGCGCTGGTAGGCTGTCTTCCGCTCTCAAATAACCAAGGCTTTGCACTGATATTCTTTGGCTGCGCAACAGGAGGAGTAGGTAAAAGTTGTCTTACCGGTATGCTGCAACCCCGCCTCCGTATTTATGTGCTTCCCCTGTGTCAATGGCTGACTCCTTGTAGCGCAATTTGTGCAGAACGTATGGATCGAAAGTTATGACCCGACTATTGAAGATTCGTACCGCAAACATATTGAAGTAGATGTGAGTCACTTCTGTCCCGGCATGGTAAATGGCTTGTTAATAATTTCACGCAGGGCCGGCAATGCATTTTGGAAATGTATGCGCACTCATCAGTATACTCATAGACAGGAGAGCATCGCTGACTTTTAACTTAACAGTCTTGACACGGCGGGGACAGAACAATTCAGTAAGTTCAGGGTTGTCTGAGTATTGACGTTTCCTTTTCATTGACATCTTTTACAGCTGCCATGAGGTATCACTGCGCCCTTTCTCGAGTTGCTGCTGGAAATAGCGAAGAACTATTCCCATCAAGAACGCGTTGAATGCCTAGGCTAATCTCCTATCTTCCTTCAGGGAGCTATATATGAAACAAGGCCAAGGTTTCTTGCTAGTGTTTTCCATCACGAGCATGTCATCATTGAATGAACTCTCAGAGCTACGCGAACAAATCATCCGTATCAAGGATGATGAGAATGTCCCAATCGTCATAGTGGGAAATAAGTCAGACTTGGAGGAAGATCGAGCAGTGCCCCGTGCTCGAGCATTTTCTCTTTCTCAGACCTGGGGCAACGCCCCATACTATGAAACTTCGGCCCGACGCCGAGCCAATGTCAATGAAGTCTTCATCGACCTGTGTCGGCAGATCATACGAAAGGACGCTCAAGGAGGTTCGGCTGGCGACTATGATACCCCGCCGCGCAAGCGTGAAGGCCAGAATCGACAGGATAGAAAGCGAGAAAGGAGACGACAGACTAAGCGCAAGGGACCATGCGTCATTTTATAAATTCCCACTTTCTTCGAGGCTACCGTTCCTCCCGTTATACGACTACCAACATCCTTTCACTCATGATCCCCACGATTTGCACATACCGCCACCTGCAATAAAATATGATACCATCTACAATCTTCCACATGTTCCGTCATACGCTGTCCACGTCTTTCTATGGTAGATTTTGTTTACTATACTTCTCTATTTGTCTAATTGTCTAATTGTCATTGGCACAACAGGAATGGAAAAGTTTTATTCTCTTCATTTTCTGTTGCACTCTTCTGCTTGGAGCCACGTCCCGATATTTGGCTCGCGTTGTTCACAGCATAATAAGGAATACTGATGGGATCTCCTAGCTTCAGAACCTTCTTCCCAGATCAAGAACGTGGATCAGCTACATAGCTCGAACCTTAAGTAAGTACCTGGCGTACTGTCCCTGCCCCCGTGACTAACCTAGGTGACGGTCATCAGTCCCGGAGATCTTGACCGTGCATGATGATCTGCTGAACTCTGTCCATGAATGGAAGTCGATAAAAGTGATCTCGTTTATAGTGGCATTGTGCACGTTGAGGCGGCTACCGACCGTCCTTGGCTTCCGTACTGTCTAGCTGACGGCGACCAGTTCCGCGGTCCTTACTGTGCACGAAGGCTTTCGGAACTATATCCCTGCGTTGAACTCACCCATTTTGCTCCATTTACTGCCCATGGTTCAGTCTACGGGTTGACGCGGCCATATCCTTGAGCTATTTACTTTCTTAAGTGCCGGCGAACTGTTCCTGACCCTACATTACCTTTCTGGAGCCACGGAAGCCCACCATGATGAGTCTATTTCATTTACACTGCCAGTGGCACAAGAAAGTTGACGCGGCACAAGCCTATCTCGTTCTAATTTGGAGATGGCTGCATGCTTGCTTCGGAATACTCTCCGTACGCGACAGTTCGCTATACAGGAAGGAAATTCCGAGACGGCTTGAAAAGTTAAATGTATGATGACTCTTTCAGTGACTTCCGGGTGCTGTCGCCGTTCTAGAAGCCTATATAAGTCCCCTTGAGCATCCCGCGGGTCCGCTCTGTTTCCTACCTTTAACTATCTTGACCTACCCAAAGCTATCAGAACCAACTGCTAGGATAACAACAATACAACTACGACAACCAAACCAAAATACGACAACAAAGCACCATGTCCTTTAACCGTGTCTTTGTCGCCTCCCTCGCCATCATGGCTGCCAACGCCAAAACAGTGCAGCCATCCTCCTTCGCCGCAGCCGACAACATACCGGTTGCCGCCCTCCTCCAGGCTTCTGAGAAAATCACCTCTACACCGGATCACGCCAAATATCCGGTAAGCGTCCAAAAGAACTCGCCAATCTCAACCATTCACAACGACTGGGCGTCGTTCGATGACGGAGCGGCCCTAGTTTGGAAAGCGGACATGGACACCGACTGTGACGGTGTCAACTACAAGTGTGACGGTAACCTCGACGGGCAGCAACTGACCAACTGGGGCGCCCTATCCGCCTTCGAGGTGCCTTACATCGTCATCCCCGACAAATTCCTCCAGGCCAACCCCGCAGCCATCCCCGGAAACAACGTTGCAGCAGTAATCTGGTAAGCCATCCTTCCATACCTCATTATCATTATGATATCAAGCTAACAAAGACACAGCAACAAACGCATGTACTACGCCATCCTCGGCGACTCGAACTCCAATGACCCACAGGTTACGGGAGAGGCCTCCTGGGTGCTCTCCCGAGCCTGCTTCCCCGACGAGGACATCAACGGCAACCGTGGTCACGATGAACCCGACGTGACCTACATCCTCTTCACCGGACAAGGGGCCGTTTTACCGCCAACGGCCCTCAACGAAAAATACATCACCGACTTCGACAAACTTAGAGAGATGGGAGATCACCTCACCACCGCCCTTTCCTCCAACCTGGGCATCCCCCTCCTAAGCCCAGATTCCTCGACCGACGACGACTCGCCCTCAGACTCCGGCTCCGATGCTGTACGACCTGGACCAGAGCTACTTGCACTATTTGTGGCTGTGGTGTTTCTTGTTGTGACTTGATCTGGTTCAAACCTGTCAGTCGTTACCTTGCGTCTCCTTTCTTTCTTTTTCTTTCTTTCTTTCTTTCCACAGACTGGAAACTTGCTTGTCTATGTGTCTTATGTACGGGGATGATATCATGTAGCCTTGACCCAGGAGGACACCTTTTCCCTTGAGACGGTCCTGTTTTTGTCTCGTATCACGAGTTTTTTCAGTTGACGCCAAGGTTTTACCGGCTCCTTGTCTGGTCAAGTGCAGTGGTTGATCTAGTGTGTATATTCATGTTGCATCTGTTTCACTTTTACTATTTGTTCTCATACTGGCGTTCATCTACATGTTGTTATTCTGTGGGATGTACTTTATATATATCCCGGGATGGGTGGTGGGACTCACCTATTATATAGATATTAGATTGGTCCGCTCGTCAATAAACCTGATCTATCATCGTTGACTACTGATGGATATACTCTTTTCAGCATTGTAGGCGCTCCCCTCGCACACAAAATGTACAGTCAAGGGTCCTTCTGCACCGTCCAGTTCACTCGGACACACTCCCGCTGAAATTTGATCTAATATTCCCATATGCTATTTCATCCATAAGTAGTAGAACACTGACGGCCACACCTTCCCCGGAAATAAATCTTAGCTTGAACCCTGCCCAGTGGGCTTGAAGAAGCCGGATGGATCGATCTACATCCTAAACACGCCAAACCTAGTCTGGACATCCTTATCCGTCTTTCCACCTAGAGCGGCAGCCAAACTCAGTCCGAGGACGCGTCTTGTGTGGGCTGGGGGAATGACGCCATCATCCCACAGCCGTGCGGAAGAGAAAGTTGCCTCCGATTCGCGGTCGATTCGGGCTTTCAGTTCCGGGTCGGCGGTTCGTCCGACGGCTTCCATGACCGAGGAGAGTTGCTCGGAGCCCATCACGCCAATTTTCGCGTTGGGCCACATGAACATCAAGCGAGGTGAGTAGGCGCGGCCGCTGGAGGGTGGTAGCAAGTTAGCTATTTATATAGGGAAAGGGCTATAGAGGTACGTACCACATGCCGTAATTTCCTGCTCCAGCACTAGACCCGAACACGACCGTGAACTTGGGCACATCGGCGCAGGCAACGGCCGTAACGAGCTTTGCGCCGTTCTTTGCAATTCCGCCCTTCTCTGCATCCGCGCCGACCATGAACCCGGAGATGTTCTGGAGGAAGATGAGGGGGATATTGCGCTGAGCGCAGAGCTCGATGAAGTGGGCGCCCTTGAGGGAGGATTCGGAGAAGAGAATGCCGTTGTTAGCGACAATGCCGACTTGGTGGCCGTGGATTCGCGCGAAGCCGGTTACCAGGGTGGTGCCGTAGTCGCGCTTGAACTCGGCGAATTCGCTGCCATCGACGATGCGGGCTATGACTTCGTGGACGGGAATTTGCCGGCGAAGATTTGTGCCTACAATGCCGCTGAGCTCGGCGGGATCGTAAAGAGGCTCTTTAATTGCGTTTCCGCTGTTGCTGTCTGTTAGGGAGGGGTTGTTGACAGTCGTTGTTTTGGGGTAGTTTAGATTGGAGATGGAGCGGCGCGCGAGGACGATAGCGTGAGCATCATCAACAGCTAGGTAATCGGTTACACCGGAGATTGTGCTATGGAGTTGTCCTCCTCCGAGTTCTTCTGCAGACACTACCTCGCCTGTAGCGGCTTTGACGAGCGGTGGACCGGCAAGGAAGATGGTGCCTTGATTCTCGACGATGATGGTCTCGTCACTCATAGCCGGGACATAGGCGCCTCCTGCAGTGCAGGGGCCCATGACCACAGAGATCTGGGGAATACCCTGGGAGCTCATCCGAGCTTGGTTGAAGAAGATGCGGCCGAAGTGCTCCTTGTCCGGGAAGACATCAGCTTGGTGCGGGAGGTTCGCACCCCCGGAGTCTACCAGGTAGATACAGGGCAGCTTGTTCTCTTGAGCAATTGCCTGTGCGCGAAGGTGCTTCTTCACTGTGATAGGATAATAGGTCCCGCCCTTGACGGTGCTATCGTTCGCTACAATCATGCAGGTCACCCCTTCGATTGTTCCAATTCCAGTTATAATACCACCTGCTGGAACATCTTCCCCAGGATACACTCCGTGACCAGCCAACTGAGAGAGCTCCAGAAACGAAGTGCCAGGATCGATGAGCGCTGTGACACGGTCCCGGGGAAGCATCTTTCCGCGGGCGACATGTTTCTCCTTGGCTTTTTGCGGGCCACCTTGTGCAATGGTGCTATGGAGGCTGCTCATACGATTGAGCAGTTCTTGCATTTGCTGCGCATTCTCCTTGAACTCCGGCGAAGAAGTATCGACCGCCGTGGGGAGGACGGAGATGGCCGAAGCATGATGAGGGTATGTATAGCTAGCAATCGATCGAGAGAAAGATGGAGCTCTCAGTCTAGGAGCACCGCATGGTCGCGGCGACGATGAGACGACAAGACGTCCAGGAGCTAACCTGGCGGCGTTTGCTATGGAGGAGTTCCAGCTCCTACGGAGGAGTGGGGCGGGAACACGCATTGCGGGGTTGGGTGAGAGGCAGTCGGTGAGTCGGTTGTCGACTAGGACATGACCTTCCGAGGGAGCTTGAATGAGATCTTACTGATCCCAACGGTGCGGATCTTGAGGACGAGGTGTAGATTTGAGAAAAGAAAAGACAACAGTTGATGACGCGGTGGGATTGCGGAGGTTGAGAGGATGGATGAAGGGGAAAATGCGGAGAAGCGAGTCTTGCCGAGTTTAACCGCTACAACCGCACCTCAGGGTCATCCCCGAACTGCCACCCCACTCACTCCCTTTCCTCCACGCTGTATATCTTTCATCCGACGTAGCATTTCATCAGTTCAGTCTCGATCCATCTTGTCACGCCTCTCACATTAACTATGGCTACTACACGTCTACCCTTTCTTCTCCGCTCCCTTCCCTCTAGAGCCCCAGCGAGGTTCACGAAACCCCTCATTTTCGCTGCACGAACATACGCAACGAAACATCCGAAGGGATTCAGTCCTCCTAGCGAAGATGAGCTGCTAGAGCTACGAGAAAGGGTTCAGGAATTTACGAGTAAGCTAAATCAACCGGGCAATGGAATCTCCGTCTAACTGAGCCGTCGGTTAGGGCGCGAGATCCCCGAGGAAGTCGCGGCGCAGACAGACGTTCAGAACGAGTTTCCTGCGTACATGTGGAAGAAGCTGGGAGATGCAGGGTACTTACACTATGATTCGCGTGTCGTCAGACTCTAACGGTACCGATAGGTTTTTAGGTGTTACTGCTGATGAAGAATACGGAGGTCTTGGAATGGGTTATCAGGCCCATTGTGTAGTCATGGAGGAAATTAGCCGTGCTTCAGGTATGCCACTACCTTACTTTTACGCTAGTTCCACCGTAGAGTCGCCCCCTAACCCTACCTCTCCTTCAGGGAGCATCGCCCTTTCATATGCTGCACACTCCCAGCTTTGTGTCAATCAGCTTTCCTTAAACGGGACACCAGAGCAAAAAGAACGCTTCCTCCCCGGTCTTCTTTCTGGTGAAAAGATTGGTGCATTGGCTATGTCTGAACACTCGGCTGGTTCCGATGTCGTGAGCATGAAGGCAACTGCCAAAGCAGTTGACGGCGGGTGGCTGTTGAATGGCACGAAAATGTGGATCACAAACGTCAGAATTTGCGCGAGCCTTACAATCAAGAGACACAGCTAACCCGATTCTAGGGCCCTGACGCTGATTACATTGTCGTCTATGCCAAGACAGAGCCTGAGAAAGGCTCGAAGGGAATCACTGCGTTCGTGGTGGAGAAGACATTTAAGGGCTTCTCCTGTGCACGCAAACTTGACAAGTTAGGAATGCGCGGATCGAACACCGGTGAACTGGTCTTTGAGGATGTATTCGTCCCCAAGGAGAACCTGCTAGGTGAAGTCAACCGCGGCGTCAAAGTCCTGATGGAGGGTCTTGATCTAGAGCGTCTTGTTCTCAGCGCTGGCCCGCTAGGGTACGCCCCCTCTATGATTCTCATGAGATGGAGCACTGGTACTAACATTAGCTGTACCTGACAGAATCATGCAAGCTGCCCTCGATCTTGTCCTCCCATACACCCATGTCCGCAAGCAATTCGGAACCCCAATCGCTCATAACCAACTTATTCAGGGCAAGTTAGCAGATATGTATACCAAGCTCATGGCTTCGCGCGCCTACACCTACAACACGGCACGCCACATCGATAGCTTTGCCTCCCTAGGCTCGGCGGCGATCCGTACCCAAGACTGTGCGGGTGCAATCCTCTACGCCGCCGAACGGGCCACCGAGTGCTCTTTGGACGCTATCCAGCTGATGGGTGGAAACGGGTATATCAATGAGATACCCGCGGGAAGACTACTCCGCGACGCGAAGCTGTATGAGATCGGTGCTGGAACTAGCGAGATCAGGCGCTTGGTGATAGGACGCGCATTCAACAAGGAATACGCTCAATGATCAACCTTGTACTGTGCTGTAATTAGAACGATGATTTTATTTAGGTTTAGAAATACATAAGAATAACGGTAGTCATACAGTAGCCGGAGGGGATTCGTGATTCGTGGATAGCGCGGAAGATTATTTCTTGTGCCTGGCCGACCTTCGGACCGGACCTGAGGGTCCTGGAGTAGGTTTCACAGATTGAGGCGCCTTTGAAAGCGCCGGCCGCTTTGATTGATGCTGGGTAGCATTGCCGGTGGTGTCTTCGGATTCGTTTGATTTTCCGTCCACCGAGACCGAGGCCTTGCGTTTCCGACCTCTCCGTGGTTGTGCAGTTGTAGATTCCTTAACCTTTTTCTCTGCCAGAGCATCGGTAGAAACTGTCTGAGGAATGGCTATTTGGTCCTCTGTTGTAAATTCTAAAGGACGCTTTGCTTCATCTTTGTTGAGACTAGAAAGTTCGTCATTCTTGGGGTGCGAAGGCAGCTCAGACGGCGAGTCTACAACCCGCGTATGAACCGAAGCCGCACGCAACGGCTTTTCGGACCCTGAATCTACTGCAGAAACCTCATAACCTTCACCGGTCTTCTCTGCCAACGATGGAGCTTCGGGACCGACCTCGCTTTCCTCCTCTAAAACATTATCCGGTGCTCTTGGCACCGGTTTCCGGGCGCGTATACGGCCAATGCTCGGTTTCGCGTTGCGGAAAATCTCCCTCCAGTCCTTTAGCAAGGAGACCTTTTCGCCCTCGCCAGGGGCATAGATTTCAACGACATCTTCTTCGTCCTCGGGTTGTCTCCATGCAACACCCTGGAATATCGGCTTATAGTCGAGCGGGGTCCCCTTAACTTTTCTTCTCTTTGCCGGGGGCGCGTTGATATGCGCAGCCTCTTTGATCGGCCATGCACCTATGGCCCGTAGTCGGCGAACAACAGTTGGGTCTTCGTCATAGTAATCGTCGGTGAGTTCGTCCCAGTCGCTGAATAGGTCCGCGGTTTCGAGGGAGGGGTCGTCGAGGAATGTAGGGTCGTACGTCGCGGTTGCGGCTAGGTCGTCCTATGCCATTGAGTTAGTTTTAAGGCTTAAAAAAAAAAAAAAAAAAAAAAAAAAAAAAAAAAAAAAAAAAAAAAAAAAAAAAAAAAAAGAGGTGGAGTTGGGTGTATACACATACCGCGGCAGTGGGTTCGGACTCCTCAACCCAAAAGATTCCATCATCGTCAAACTCGTCAAAGTAGTCTTCATCGTCCGAGGACATATCCGAGATGCGACGGAAAGGTGCAGGGGGCGCAGAAGATGAACGTGTGGGTCCGCAGCAAACAGATTCAAAGGGAAGGGAGACGGTAGACTCTCGAGTGGAACCCACTATCACTCGAAAATCCAGTACAGGAATAACAGGATAATATGTAAGGATAAAGGTGTTTGAATGCAGACTGGCTGATGAGGTCCGCGCTGCGCCTTGTCCGGCGATTGCCAAGTGAAGAAAAAGTGCAACCTCCGATATGGTCACGTGGCCGCGGCCTTTCCCCGCATCGCTTTCCGTCGGCTCAAGGATCGCCGTCATACAAGAAGCGGAGCAGCCTCGAATGCTCTTCTGGGCTTCGGACGGCAGCACCTACCTTCACCCTTGAAATATCTTCAGACTGGACAGACCGTCTTGGGGCATGCTAATTATCTCTTTTTTCTAGCGCATCTTATGGCATTGAGCTGAACTCTTGTGCCTCTACCTACAATGCCGCTCTCCTCACTTCTCCGCATTTCCGCCCGCCTGACCGGCACGTCGGTTGTTACTCGTTCAAGGCGGGCTGCGTCGACGGCTGCCTCCAGTTCGGCAAGCCCTGCTCGCCCATTAGACTCAATATTGATTGCCAACCGGGGAGAAATAGCCTTGTATGTTGTCGGTTGCTACAAGCAACCAAAACGGTTTATACTGACTGTGGATAGACGAGTTGGCCGGACGGCCGCCCAGCACGGAATCCGCGTGACGACGCTATACACCGATCCTGACAGCCGAGCACAACACGCATTGAGCTCCCCCTTTGCGTTTAACTTGGGTTCTGTTTCTGCGTACCTTGATGGAGACCGTATCATAGACATCGCAAAGGCCCATGGTTGTCAAGGCATACACCCAGGTTATGGATTCGTAAGTTTGAATCCAGGATTCATCCGGTAGCTACTAATTGTGTAATGACAGCTAAGCGAGAACTCGGACTTTGCGCGAAAATGTACCGAAGCCGGATTGGTCTTCATCGGTCCACCATGGAAAGCTATTGAGGATATGGGGGATAAAAGGTGGAGTCTACGAGCTCGCACAGTATATTTTGTTTACTGACAATATTGATCAACAGTCAGTCCAAAATTATCATGACAGCTGCAGGAGTGCCTTGCGTCCCTGGGTACCATGGCGAGAACCAAGATCCAAGTTTCCTCGAGGCCGAGGCGGACAAGATCAAATACCCTGTGCTCATTAAAGCAATCAAAGGAGGTGGCGGTAAGGGAATGAGGATAGCTCGCTCAAAGGAGGAGTTCCAGGCACAACTCCAGTCTGCCAAGTCTGAAGCCATGAACTCTTTCGGGGATGACCACGTTCTGGTGGAGAAATATATAACAACGCCACGGCATATCGAAGTTCAAGTCTTCGCTGACAAACATGGAAACTGCGTGGCCCTGGGAGAGCGCGATTGCAGCATCCAGCGCCGGCATCAAAAGATTCTGGAGGAGTCACCAGCTCCTCATTTGCCCGACGCGACGAGAAAGGATATCTGGGCGAAGGCTAGGGCGGCTGCGTTGGCTGTCGGTTACGAGGGTGCTGGCACGGTCGAGTTCATTTTCGATAACGACACTGGCGAATTTTTCTTCATGGAAATGAACACTAGACTTCAGGTGGAACATCCCGTGACTGAAATGGTTACCGGTCAAGACCTTGTACACTGGCAATTGAAGGTTGCGGAAGGCGCCAAACTTCCACTAACTCAGGAGGAAGTGGAAACCCATATCGCCAGTCATGGACATGCGATAGAGGCCAGAATATATGCAGAGAATCCCGCTCAGGGCTTTATTCCGGACTCCGGAACACTGCTCCATGTCCGGACACCTGTGACCAGCGAGGATATTCGAATCGACGCTGGTTTCGTGCAGGGAGACGAGGTGTCTGCACATTATGACCCTATGATTGCGAAGCTAATTGTGAGAGGTAATGACCGACAAGAAGCTATTCGCAAGCTGGCTGCAGCGTTGGAGGAGTACGAAGTGGCCGGTCCGGTTACCAATATCGAGTTCCTCAAGACCATTTGTAAGAGTGCAGACTTCGTTTCTGGGGAGGTTGAGACGGGTTATATCGAGAAACATCACGACGAGCTCTTTGCTAAAAAAGCCATTGAGCCCGAAGTACTCGCACAAGTGGCATTGGCTTGCCTGCATGAAGATTCCGGGCTTGTCACGCGCAAGTCTGCCAATTTTGAAGGGTCTACTGTTGGGTTCGGTTTAGGTTACCAAGCACGGCATATGACGTTCACAGAGGCATTCTCGTCAGCAAACGACAATGAAAGCTTCGAAGTGAGAGTCCAACAAATCGGCGACAATACTTTCAATGTGAAGGTCGGCGAGCATGAATTCGAGCAGGTGGTCAGCCACCCAAATGCAGACGCCCGCGTTGTCACATCATTCTTCCCCCACACTCGGCTTGATACGACCGTGATCCGCGATGGCGACTCGATCGTCGCGTTTCAACGCGGCATGCAGTATCGTCTAACAGTTCCACGAGCTAAATGGATGGAAAAAGCCCTCGGCATGAAAGACGTTGCAAATAGCGTCCTGGCGCCGATGCCTTGCAAAGTCCTCCGCGTGGAAGTCCAAGCAGGAGACATAGTGGAAAAGGACCAGCCCCTAGTGGTCATTGAGAGCATGAAAATGGAGACGGTCATCCGCAGCCCGCAAAGAGGGAAAATCGCAAAGGTCGTCCATCAGCAAGGAGTAAGTCACGCGAACACCCCCCCTCATTTGCACATTATTGCCCTTCCTTCGGATTTCTGTGCTCTTCTAGCGTCTCGGGCTCTGGCAGTTCGAACTTGAGACGTGCAGAAAGAGGGTTCTCTGAAACTGAGGGCCAACTTTTCCTCCGGTCAGGGAGGTGGCTCGTGCACCGCGGACGGGCCCGAGCCGACTTCTTGGCTTTCACGGAATTTCCATGGAACTTCCATTGTCCCCACTCATCTCCAACAAAAGTACGAACCGAGATATGCTGACAAGATTTTGCAGGACCAATGCAAGAGCGGCACACCTCTTGTTGAATTTGCTGGAGAAGATGATGAAGCATGAGCACGCGCAAGGATCTGAGATAGTCAGAGAAGAAATTACTTGGAGAAATAGCATGGGGGAAGCGGACAATTCCGCGGCGCTTTATGGGGTTTGGAAGGAAGCTGTTGTCACGAGTATAGAATGTTACAGTTATTATGATTGTCTGAATGCAAAGCACATACATATACCTGTTGCAATTATCGTTATCCGTCTGTGTCCTGGTATTCCTATGGCACTTTAGTTCAAACTAAGATTGAACTCGTCATGCTTTGCGGGGGATGCCACTATCATATAAATCCACTAATCTCAGCTCTGGAATACTCCAATTCATAATTCCCTGCGGCCACTCCGTAGATGGGAGCCAAACAAATAACGATGATGATTACCCAAAGAGAAGGAAGTCCACTCTATCTTAGTATCCATAGGGCATCCAATGATATATAGCTTCATCCCAGTCGCAGACCGCCTGAACCATAAGGATGATTAAACCGTATGCAAGACGCTGTCACTACTGGCTCGAAAAGTAGACGTGAAACAAGAAGTTGAAAGTTATTCTCTCAAAGTCCATATACGAAGATATGCTGGCAAGGATGGAGAGTACGAACAACCTCCAGCTTCTTGAGGCACTTGCCGAACAGGCCCACTATAGCGAAGAGTTTCGAAACAAGTTGCCGGTCCACGAAAAGTCTATACTGCGATACAGAGCTATCGGAGACTGCGCCAACAGCTTATATAATGCTTTCATCCGAGGGAAATGTTGGAATTTCCTTTGCCAAAATATAGACACCATGTACACTTTCAACTGAACGCAATCTTGACCACTGATATCCCAGATAATGGACTCTCAGGGCTATACCCAGATTTATAATCGTAATTGACTCACTTTATGTTTCTTTGCGGCCGTCTGACGTCCCAGGCTTGGGATGTACGGTGAGTCCTGCAATTGCGAAAACGGTTTGATTCACAGCCCTATCTTATTCCCGCTTGGGCCAGCCCTCGTCGAGCTATCGCTGTCTCGGACATTGAGTGATTTGAGAACCGCAGCTGAGTATGACCCTGTTGAAGCCGTTGAGAACCTCAAAACAGCATACACGAATCTTCCATATGTTCGTAGTAAAAGCGGCATGGCATGACTTATATGGAAGTTGCCAAAAAAGTGCCTGTATTGGTCTGGGGCTGAGGGTGTAAGGTTTAATAGTGTGTAATTTCACGATCATGAAGCCTTTACTGGATGACCTTCGCATTTTCGACGGGTGGTAGCAGTATCCATGGATGGTGCCCTTCTTTTCCCTTTCCGGGGGAGGAAGAACCATTGCAGTGTCAGATTGTGGGTTGCGGTATGTTGATAAGAAAGTGCGCTGCAGCGCCGATGGATCCTAGTTGTTCGAGGACTCTAGCACATATCCCTATTGACGAACAGCGATAGCAAGAACCTAATCGAACTTACAAGGAGGAAATCTAGTAGATTCTGGTTTGATCCAAGGAACCTATCACGCACGGTCACATGGATGGACTTGATGATGATTTCTGGAAACTGTGGGGTCTCCCGAAGTCCAAGCTGAGAGGTCACTGGCATACCTTAGGTAGTCTTTTGCACATGGTATTGCATTATATGATACATATTGCTGTCCCAGTCCTGGTTTAAAGCAGTACAGGATCCCTAGAGAGTAATCAGTGGTGGTACTGCTGGATTTCCCATCCAAGGAGGTCTTGGGTCTGGCAAGAAAATCCTCTGGAGGGCAATCTCAAAGCGCAGAAGCAAAGAGAACTGGCATCGGGCAAACTCCGCATGAATGGATGGAGTCACGCGGCGGCAAAAGAGTGGAAAGACAGGGATTCGGGTTAAAAATGGAGGTCGAGACTCCACCGATCTGTCGACCCTGGTCAGATTGATGAATGGGCCGTTGAGGCCTGGATCGGAGTCCATCGCCGCGTGAACATCAAACCCCATTGCAACTCCTGGAATTGACCCTGAAGTCCATAACCATTCGTACTGTCAGATGGATCACGCGTTGGGAGCAATCTGCCTCTCGCACTGGACCTCTCCCCTGAGATCGCTCTGGAGCTGGTAATCCGCTTGTAAATATATAACATCTGGGCTTGCTTCCCAGTTTCCCAGCTTATCTGACGATTTAGGTTTTCTCGACCGTATTTCGAATTGAATTCTATTTTTTTTTTTTTGAACACATTCATTCTGTATTCACATTGAAAGACCTTCTCTTGACCAAAGGCAAGAGGGCTTTCTTACTTAAAGGCCGACAACTCCATCCCTCCTTCAGAGTCCGGTCTCTAGAAATCTTACACGTATTCGGGTTTTTCCTATCCCCCCCTTACTATTCATCTTCCATCAGCCCTAGCCTCTAATAATCTCATCTGATCTTAATCTTAACCCCCACGCATTGCAATGTTCAGACCGGCGGTCGCTCGTCAGGCCGTCAAGGCGCTCAACCAGACTACTCGCCCAGTTGCATTGGCTGCCACACCTCGATGCTTCCTCCGACCAATCTCCAGCACAGTCTTGCGCGCACAGAAAGATGACAAGAGAGATCCCCTCGAGAAGGCGACCACAAAAGCACCCGAAGGCGCGGCGGGCGACCACGAGGGTAAATATGCGCGTACCGACGAAAGTGTGGTGATCGAGTACCCTGCAGATGACCAGATTCCTTCTCAGCCTGTTGTCCAGGGTCGCGGAGGTATGCATTTCAAGCGCACCCTTGCGCAATTTTCTTTAGAGGGCAAAACCACAGTTGTCACCGGGGGCGCCCGGGGTCTGGGTCTGGTCATGGGACAGGGTATTGTGGCTTCTGGCTCTGACCTCGCCATTGTCGACCTAAACAGTATGTTCCGCACAATTGGCATTGGAATTATTGGAAGTACTGACAGGTTCACAGAGGAAGAAGCTGAAGAGTCTGCGAAGAAATTGGTTGAGCAATTCCAAAAGGAGAACCCGGGACTGGAAGAGTACGTCTTGGTTCATTGACGTCTTCCAAGCAGCGGATTCACTGCTAACTAATTATGCTTCTGCTCAGATTACCCAAGGTCACTGCCCATTACGCTGATGTCTCTAACCCCGAGTCCGTCAATGATGCCCTTTCCGCAATCATCGCGAAGCACGGCAAGATTGACCAGCTTGTCACATCGGCGGGATTCACCGAGAACTTCGAAGCGATAAACTACCCCTATGATCGCATGAAGAAACTCTGGAGTGTGAACGTGGACGGCACCTACCTATTTGCCACGGGCGTTGCAAAGCACTTGATGGAGCGCAAGGCCCCCGGCAGCATCGTCATGGTTGGCAGCATGTCCGGTGCCATTGTGAATGTTCCGCAGCCTCAAGCTCCATACAACGCGGCCAAGGCAGCCGTCCGTCACCTCGCTTCCTCCTTTGCTGTTGAATGGGCTGGATATGGCATCAGGGTCAACTGCATCAGTCCTGGATACATGCTGACAGCTTTGTAAGTTGCCACCTTGAAGACACTTGGGAGCTGGCACGATTTAGATATAGGTATGTACTAACTAGGGCTACCAGGACCCGCAAAATTCTAGACGAGAACCCCGACCTGCGGGATAAGTGGATCTCGCTTATACCCGCTGGCAAGATGGGGGTCCCCGAGGATCTTATGGGCGCAGTGGCTTTCCTCCTCAGTGACGCATCGAAATACATCACTGGCGCTGATCTCCGTGTCGACGGTGGTTACACTCTGACCTAGAGAATCACTCCATGACCCGATCGATTCTTGCGGCGAGTCATTACTAGGCAGTTCCGCCTATCATTATTTACTATCGGTTCCGTCGAACTTTACTTTCTCGCGGAGGCAGTCATCGAGTTGCATTACGATAATACATTTATTCTAGACTAGCGATCTCCTACCGGCATTTTTCCTTGAAAAGCGGAAGAAATGGTCTATTTGCTGCTCAGGGAGTACGGAATACATAGACATCTGTTTTGTTGGTCATAATATGTCACGTCCATCATCTCTGTCAATGAACTCGAATTGCCAGCATTACCTATCTGATCTTGTGAACAGTGAGCATTCTATAGCTATCAACAGAAGCTCCCAACTTCCAATCCTCTGCACTTACCACCGTTAGGTTATTGAGACGAGTTTTGTCTAGGAGCCGAAATTGCCGCCCCAATCAGCGGTCTGGAACTTGGAATTGGGGGACTGAGGATTTGATTGACTCGTCACAATCTCTCGTCTCTTGGCCTGGAATCCTTCGAGCTTCCGCCAAGTTTCCAGAAAGGGTTCCCACCCAAACAAGATGGCACGAGATACGCCGAGTCCGTCGAGCCTGACCGGGTAGGTATCCAGCCAAGTTTTCCTCCCCTGTGATCGAGTCAGATCTGCAAGGGTATCGGCGCTCGTCTGTATCAGGATGACTAGCCATGCAATCCTTTCCTGAATGTGACCTCGAATGCGTCATGATTGCCCACTACGGTACGTATCGCCCCTTTGGCATCGTCTCGAACGCGGTTTTCAAAATTGCGGCTATGAGAATGGGTTCGATGTCGGTTTGGTTGTTTGTGTGTTCCATCTCCGTTCATACTGTATTCGATGTGAGAGCTCATGTTGTGGCCCACCCGCAGAGACCATCTTGTCCTCTGCGCGGACACTGTTGGTGCATGAGTGGAGATATCGTAAGTTTGAAACGGCAAGCACTGAAGCATTGGATAGCTTCGCCTGGGCAGATGTAGTAATACTTTTGTAGTCGAGCCACATCAATGCATTAAGTTATCCTGCACGGCATCAGGTGACGAGGACCCGTGACCCCAACCGGCGATCCTGGCCTGATCCATCTATTACCTCGAGTAATGGCCCCCGAGTGCTTTCTTGCTTCAATTCTGTACAGCAGTAGTAGCGCGTTTTGAATCAACACTCTTCCGCCATTCGAGTCGCAGAATGCGACCTTCCTTGCATGATAGGCTCCAGACGACTCACGAGCAGCAAGAAGACCACCCAGCCTTGACGTTGAAGCACCCTGAGTCACTACTGATAGCGCCCACCTCGCTGCCTATTAGCAGCAGAACCGCCTGAGCTAGGTCTTACTAACCCCCCCCCACGCAGCCCAGTAAGATTAACCTTTTCGCTGGCTTTAATTCGCCGAAATGCCCCTGCAGGGGAAGCTATGTAGCCGCTAACGCTGACGAAGTTTACCGGTAGGCTCCGTAATATTCCACCGGTGGCGGGTGATCTTCTCGCTGGTCCATGTTTGGGGCAAACAACTTCCCCTTTCAATAATCATCCTGGAGAAGGGGATGCTTTTCTGTGGAGTACCCGTGGGGAGATTACAGTATTTTGTTTCCCATTCCTGACTCCTGAGTCAGCTCATCGCCCGGGGCCCACGTCCTTCTTCAAAGCGTACATTAGCTTGTCATTTGTGACCTGTTCCGTCCAAGTTGGCAATTCTCCCTTATCATCCGGTTAAGTATCGGTGACGTGGGGGTGGGCCTGGCCGGAGTCAGTCCCAGTTCCTTGGAGCTGGATTATTGCAATTCCCTGAGCAGCAGGAGTGGCTTCGCTGCAGTAGGTTGGGGTCAGTTGTAGGAGCCTGTAACCGGAGTGACTTGGAAACTGGGGCGATGATAGGTTGAGAATCAAGAAATGCCCTAAGCAATAATAGAGTCGCATCAACTGACACTCTGCAGCGATGCTTTTTTCTGCCCTGAAGAATGGTGGCTCTGACCTATCGAGACGTGGTCTTTGATCCTCATGATCTGTTTAAGAGCATCCGTCTGATCCAAGCCCGCGGACTCTCCGAACCTTACCTATCTATTAGTTTCCCGGTGTAGGGAATCATCATTCATCGTTTCCAAGGTTCCAGCTCTTTGTCCTTTCTTTGCCCGTCGACGCCCCTGATTTATCTTATGTACCTACTATCTGTCCTTCCAGGTTCTGCCCTGCGGAATGGATGACTGCCTCAGTGCCTCCACCACTGCTGGGCAGCATCGGCAAGACACGGCGGCTTAAGGCAGCAAAGACACGGCAACTTCTATTTCTTTCCGTTTATTTTCGCTTCTCGCGCATGCAGGTACTCCTATCCCGACTCTCCATTGCGGCCAAAGCTCCCAGCAAATAGATTCCTCTTCCGGCTCTCTGGACGGCAGTGAAGTCTTCAAGTGAATTGTAATTGTAAATGTGGGGGAGCTGCCCTTGCAGTCACTCACTCACTCACTCTTGAATCTCCGCAATCCAGCGCATTCACGGCTTCTCTCTCACCACTCTCTGCATTTTGCGCCTGTTTTTCTTTTCCCTCCCCTGCCCTCCCTGTGTTTGTTATGCTCTCTGGCCAAGTGATCCCCTCTTGAGATTCACCGCTACTTGTCATAACACTGACCACATTCACCTTTTCTTCTTCTTTTTCTTTTCACTTGACTCTGAACCCCCGAAGACACTTTACCCACACAGACTTCTTCCAACTTTGACCATGTAGGGGTCTGTCGCAAACCTCACTTGCGCTTTTTGGTCTCTCCAGCTTGAGTTCAAACAGCTCTTCTCCCTCATGATGGAAAAACTCCCAAAAGGCCTGGTGTCGACCTCGGGGAAGGTGTCAGCGCAGCTTGATGGGATCGATACTGTCGATGTCGGGGATATTGTGCAGCTCTGGAAAGGTGCGCTTGCTTCCAATATTTCTGAGGCACTGGTCTCATCCTTTGCAGCTTACAGCACAAACCCCTCCGTACACGCAGGCGACACCGGCCACCGGCTGCAGAACTTCTTCTGGAGAATCTGGAGCAGCAAGCGCTTAAGCAGCACTATGACCGGATCGACACTGGCCCGCTTATTCCTTCAAATCTCAGAACCTAGTTCGTTGACCCGGGCCAAGGTGGGTACATCCTTAACAACTTGGTAACCCCGTTACCTCCTCGCTGATCCCAGATGCAGGAATCCGAACCACCCTCGTCCAGTTTGAAAGTTGAGAAACAACCTCGACATCCGAGCAGCGGGAGCACCAGCAAATCTCCTCTCCCTCCCATCTTGAAGAAATCCAACAGCTCCTCCCATGGAGAAACCCACAAGACCACCCGCCTGCTTCTCACAGGCTTGGGAGGCGAAAGCGTTACTCGCAAGCCTTCCAACCCGCCGACGCCGGTCCCTCCATCTCGACCGGTCCTTTTGGGGGAACAAAGTAGTAGCCGCCAGAGCCAGAAGAAGGCAATCGTTGTGCCGAAAGCAAAAACGAAAAGCACGAAGCGACGACCTGTGCTGATGCGGCGCAAATCCTCCCAGCAGTCCTCCGTTTCTTCTACGCGTGCTCATTCACCCCAGTCACCACCATCTGTCTCGCCTCTCAACAAAGACCAGGGACCAGAACTACCCGAGTACGCAAACGAGGCAAACGAGTCTGCAATAGAAGATCCCCCCGACGGTAAGCCTGATCCGACCAACCCTAACTCAATCCACCCCTCTGCTCACCCCCTCAACCACATCCAATTCTAACGCCCCGTTACAGAACAAACGCCAACGCCAACGCCGACTCCACCCCCAGATTTCCCGAAGATCAAAATCCCCACAACAAAGGACTCCTACACCCAAACACACAACGAAGATACCGACACCGACTCGGAACATGAACCCCCGCCACCCCTCCCGGCCTTCCTCGCCGATATAAAGCACATCCTCCACAAACCCCCGACCCCGCTACCCCCGCTCAAACCCCGCAACCCAAAACCGCTAGTCGGCTTCTTCTCCTCAACGGCCGTCAGACGCTGGGACGTCCGCCACCTGTACGAGGAAAACTACGCGGAGGAACAGCCCTCGAACTCAACGCTCGTATCCAAGGACTTCCGCGCGCGCTTCGCAGAGCAGAAACGCCTGGCGGAGGAATATGCCTTGCAGATGATGTCCGCCGACGCAATCAGGAATAACGGGAACGGGAGCGCGAACGCGAACGCGAATGCGGACCAAGAGGAGCGCGTGCAAGCTTCGGAGACTGCGACTACTACTAAGACAATGCGAGTAGGGGAAGGGGAAGGGGAAGACGGTGAGTCCGGGACTGCGACGACGATGGGGACGCAGGTGACTGTCTCGCCATCGCGGTTTGGGGATTCGCAGGGTGCGGCATCGACGGTTGCGACTTCGGTGATGCAGAGTGAGGGTTGGATTGATGATGGGGCTGACGCTGAGGCTGAGGCTGACGCCGACGCGAGTGTGGATGTAGATGTGGATGCGGATGCGGAGGAGCTTTCACTGGATCATGCTGGAGCATCCGGTGGTGTCCCTGTGCCAGCTGGGAATAATGCCTCATTCTTGCATCCACCTCTTTCTCTACCACACGGTCCTAGCCAGCTGAGTCTCTTGATTGAACATAGTCGCAACAGCTTCGGAGCGTGGGAAACCGAGCGATCGAATGAATGAGATTTTTGATTGTATTGCATACGCTGCACACCCGTCCAGCACAGACGAAGATTATCATACCAATAATGAACACATTAGAAACATTCATCAGTAAACCTCCCCACCATAACCAGGGCACTATCCCTATCACACCCATCGTGGACCAGCCACAGTCAAATAACCTATTCAACTCAAGCTTAAGCACCATCCTTTCTTTCCATCTAATCCAAAAGCCTCGGAAAGGAAACAGAAAAACGAAATTCAAACCTCCTCCTCCTTCCCATCCCAAAAGCTCTCCCCATCCTCCTTCTTCCCTCTCCACCACCTAACCCCCCTCCACGTCGCCGAAACAACCCAAAACACCAAACAAGCCAAATCCACCCAAACCGCCCTCCTCATCCTCGTAACCTTACGCTCCCCGCCTTCCTGACCTCCGACATGATAGACCCCAATATACATCTCCCCAAAGATACCAAACACCACCAACCAAAGCACCACAAGCACTCCCTCCCACACAAACAGCGGCAGATACAGACCCCGGCGCTGCGCAAAGCTCTCCTTGCCGCGTTTCCGCCACCACCAGCCCAACACCATGTAGATCCCCGCAGACACCGTGGACAGGAACGCCGTCACAACCGCATACACCCATTTACTGGGTGCGTTGGCGCCGCTGTCCCTTGCGGCGTTGATGTCCTGGCTATAGAGGCCGATCACGGCAAGGCCGAAGGCGAATTGCAGGAAGGCGAGGAGGAGGGCGGCGAGCTCTTTGGCCTTTGCGCGCTTGCTTGGAGGGGTGGGGAGCGGGGTTTGGTCGGGGAAGCTGGTCGTGGGTTGTTGTTGTTGTTGGTCCATGGCGTAGTAGTTGCCGTTGTTGTTGTTATCGTACTCTGCGCGGGGGACGTCTTGGTGGGAGGCGTAGAGGTGGGCGTTTGGTGGGTATTGGGGTTGCTGGAATTGGAATTGACCTTGTTGTTGCTGTTGCTGTTGTTGGGCTTTCTTTGCCTTGTGCTTTTTGGCTTCGGAGTAGCCGAATCGGAAGATTTTGAAGAGGACGAACCACATTTGGGGGTTTTTGTGGTAAATACCGTTAAGTAGCCTTAGGTAGTTGTGGGAGGCAAGTCCAAGTTGTAGAAGAAAAAAGAACGAAAGACAGGAAGGAAGAAAGGAAGAAGGCTGGCTGGTGTGCCTACTTCAAGTAGGGCTGTCTATAGATCGAAAGCAAAATGGAGTAAGGTAGTCAGTCTATGATGAGACTGAAAGCGCCCAGCGCTGCTAAGGTAGGTAGATATATGAGACGCAAATAAAGAAAGAGAGAAAGGAAGGAGATGAAACTGGCAGTGAATGAAACAGTTGGAAGCTGAGCTGATAAACTTTTTTGAATGGACAGGGTGGTGTTTCTCTTTCCTTTATATCTTGATTATTGTTGTTGACGCTTGTATACAAATTAGGTTGCTTTGTCTAAGGTCAGGACAGCTGACTGCTACTTGCGGCAAGGAACGTATCAGAGCTATTCTTAACAAAAGAAAAGCAAACACTGCCAGCCACTAATTCTTTACTCAGGCATCTTCCTGAAACGACTTGCGTTTGTGGTTCGCGCGCGCCAAAGTCTGCGATAGTGGGCTTGGGCTTCGATCGCTGCTGGTGGTTCTCCAAGCGCCGTTCGTGGGCTACCCGCCTACAGACACACTTCACTGGACCAAAAGAGACCGCACTATTTCCTTAGGGGTGATTTAGTCGCCAGGTGCTAGGTTAAAGATAGACACAGTCCTATTCATTCGACCTACGAAGGTACTGTACAACCTGCTAGTATCTACCTAACCTGCTTGAGACAAATTCCTCCACAACACCAGCAGGGTCTCATTCATCTTCATCTCCGACCAATAGAAAGAGATTCCATGCGTCATTGTCAACATTGATATGGATCCTTATTCGAAGACAATAGGAGTGGGGATTCGTGGATTCAAAAACGACAAAAGGCTAATCGACTCATACCATGCAGAGGCCAAAAGGAATACTTCAAAAGGGCCAACAGTGATGCGACACATACCCAAGACTCGCCCTACTATCAGGGCGGTTTCATGTCTTCCATTGCACCTCTTCCGCCTGAAGCAGTCGCAGTCGTTTTCTTGACCACGCCTCCCGGGGGAACGGGCGGTTTGAATATCCCAGTAGGGGTGACCGGAGCAGCGGCTGCGGTTTCGTCTTCGTACTCAGGTCCCAAATAGTCGTCATCTTGCGGTCCTCCTCCTAGCGAAGAATGATCAACCGAGGCACGATCATACCCGTGGTCGTAGGCGGGCTGATGCGTGGCAGCATGTTTCGATGCATTCTTCGTTGATTTCTTATGCTTGCGGCCCTTCATCTTAGCTTTCTCCAAAAGTCTCTTCTTCTCTGCCAGCCTTTTACGCTCCTCGCGATCCTTCTTTTCGTATGAACGGATGAGGGCCTCAGGAGGACGGCCAAAAATGCTTTCATACTCGCAGAATTCACAGATCCAAATATCTTCGGGCTTGGGTGGATGATGCAGGTTCGTGTATTGCTGTTGAATCTTCCGCTGACGTGCGGCTAAAGCATATATGCTTCCTGGTGACCGCTTCTTTTTCCTCTTAACCGGCTCTGTGGGCCCAGTAGCTTGTTGTTGTTGCTGCTGAGGATTTGCCTGTTGGTTCGCCTGAGTCCCAACCGTTGGGCTTGTCTGAGTCCCCTGTGTTGAAACCGCCCGCGGGTTGTGCCCTGGTTGAGGTTGCGCAACCGGCGGCCGGTGCCGCGGCGGGCTTGGGTGTGTATGGAGTGCCAACCCTCGGGATGAATCGGACTCGCACGTGAAAGTGAACTCGGTTCTGGTGGGCGTGTTCTGCTGGTCGGTGCTCCCTTGAACTGACACCCGATACTGGGACGAGGAGAAAGCAGACGCGGCGGCGCTTGCGATAGCCGCCGATATGATACCCTGGTTCCGCGCGGTAGTGGACTCGCCTAACCATCGTTAGACTGGGATCGTTCTAGGGCATATGTATATGATCACATACCTGGTCCTGGGGAGGACAATGAGACATCACGGCGACCGGTAGGGCGGCCCTGTGGCCAAGCGATACTCTGTACTGATGACCGTCTCCCCTGACGACCAAGACGCCCTCTTCCCGCACCAGATAATCCATTTCCAACCGGAGATGCGGGGCTGCCCGTGCCGTAGAATGTACTCACATTGCCATCCCCTGACGACATAGGGGTAGGTTGTGCTAATCCCATGGTTGCAAATTCAGGCGATAAGGATGAGTGATGGCTGCCCATATTGCCTGGCGTTGGTATCTTGCGCTTCTTCTTGTTGTTAGTGTTCTCAAAAGCGTCGTACCCGTCTGGACCTGCCGGAGATGACTTCGCTGGTTGCCCCTTCCCGTTGCTAGGCGATGCTTGGTGTTGCACACTAGGAGTCAATGGTGGCAGCGACGACCCACGGAAGCCAGCACTCCGTCGGACAACAACAGGCCCATCCTCATCTCCGCTGTCTAAATCTACAGCATTATCATAAGCGAAGTGGTGGTCCCTGCCAGGGCTTTGATCACGGCCATCACTCTCCTGTACGTATACCTTGGAGTCATTTACAACATCCCCATTGGTTGCACAGGCTCCGTAGAAGAGCTGCGTTGCCGGTGGAGCAGGGGGGTAAAGGATCGAATCGGCCGCATCGGCGGACAACCGAGACCGGATGGTACGCTTGGGGAGCGGACGGATCAATCTATCGGGATAGACGGGCGACGGGGTATCTGGGGCCGAAAACATCCCATCTGCAGGACAGTATCAGCAACTGAACGACCAGCAGACTCCACTCCGCCTCTCTCCATCTCCCTCCTGAGATTTGCCAACCAGCACCGGATGGACAATCTAACGATTATACACATCCGGGCTGCGTTTCCGTGAGATCACGGGAAGACATACTCAGCGTAGCGGTCATTATGTAAATCTATCCACTGACTGGACCTCCACGGCCGCCACCAGGTAAGGTCTCTATCCGTCACGGATGGTCCAGCCTGACGAGTTGAGGCTATTCCTCGGCGTTTCTGTTTTCCTTCGTCTTTTCTTTTCAGGTTCCCCGCAGTCGACCTCCCTGCTCTTACTTATCCGTCGCCCACTTCGAATATTATCTCAAACAGGAGAAAGGCACCTGATTCGGTTCGGACGCCGGGCGAGCAAGATACAAGGAAGGACCTGATGACACCTTGAGATTCAGCTCTTGAGTCGTGTCTGTGTTTGCCAGTTGGCGAAGTGGGAGGGCACAATTCGGAGGAAATGGCACCAAAGTGCACAGGGTCCACCAGGCACAGACCTGGAAAAGGCCGACGGTACACAGGCAAAAGGAACAAAAGAAGAATAGGATTAGATCAGGGAGTATACTTACCGAAATTGAACTTTCCCCGGAATCGTTCCCCATGCAAACTTTTTCAGAAGGGAGATGACAGCGGATCGGCACCTGACAAACGAAGCGGAAAGGAAGAGGGACAGCCGAGCCCGACAAGTTAAAGTGGTCGGCAGTGGACACTAAGGGGGCGGACGACGTAGTGGGAGGCGGTGGAAGCGAACCAGACGCGGGGTCTGGATTTAGACTGATATTGTAATTGTATGTCTCTTGTCTCCAATAATCAATTCTTGAAGCTACTGGGCGTCCAGGGGGATCTGATATTATTAATTCAATCTATGCATAGCGAATTTCGGCGGGATTTCTGTTGCCCTTTTCCGGTCCAAACTTTGGAATTTGCCTCTTCGCTTCTTCAACTATTGGGGCCTAGATGCCTGAGGCTTTCAATGACCTCCAGGGCCTTGCACTACGGAGTAGAGAGGCTGCAAGATCATGAACTTAGAAGTTCCGCCATATGGTCTAATGCATCTACTATGAAATAGCTGGCAAAAATCCGTGCATACGAGGGACCTCCATCTCCCAAAGCTGGCGTATTTCTGCCTGGACGTATTCTTCCTCCGGCATATGCTGAGCACTTACGTCTGTCCACAGCCCAGGAAGATTATTCGCGAGCTACGAAACCTTTTGGTTACTTTTCGGAAGAGCTCGGGGCTGTGATGTAGCAGCGGCTTGCGTCTACGTTCTGAAACCCAGATGTACGACAGCCCTACTCTGTCCCGTCCCAGCTCCATGCCGATAGGCCCTTTCGATCCCTACGGCGCCATGCAATGTAGGTGAATCAATTTTATGCAGCCTCGCTGTTCCCTGCCAGAGCCCTTACCGTCGGAACGCCGTAGAATTGTCCCTGAACGTATCCACGGGTCTTCGACCGCATTGCCTCTCCAGCACGAATAGGCTCAAACCGGTTTCTCCCCAACAAGGGCGCAATGTGAATAGTCTCCGGGATCTCAGAGAATCATGCAGTAGGACGGTATATCGAATTACAGATGAAGCGGCATAACATGGCTGTCGGTTCTCCCTGAAAGAGCTCCAGGTGCCATGAAGGGAGGGCGTAAGAACATTCGAGTGGGAAATCGAAGGGCTATTGTAGTTGATCAGGCCACGGAAGTATTGGATAACGTTGTGAGCATGGCTTTGAGTTCGGGATTCATGTACCTCTAGACGCGTCAGTGGATAAGCGGGGTTTTACACGCAGGAATGAAGGAGCGGAGCCATCACCGCATGCAGGAAGGCGACCATCTCATGAGAGATGCGACAAGGAGTCATCAGTTCCTTCATTCCAAAATACTGGAAGAAGATACAAGGTATTATTCACCAACATCTGGCTGGAGGATGACGGCAGAGATAGAGAGAGAAAGAGAGCGGGGAAAGGCCGGGCGGACCAATAGATAGAGGCTTGGGGCAGAGAAAAGTGAGCGATTCCGGATCTGTGCCTCTGCTTCATATCGTCTCCGGGTCTCCTCGCTCTTTTTCCCTCTCCTCTTCGCTGCCTCCAACCCCTCTCCCAATTCCGTCGATTACTATGTAGTCCTCGGCCATGGTGTGAGCTCCATCTGCCATCTTCTTGCTAACTTGATCTCAATTGCTGCTTTCTCCTTTGACTTTTTCTCTTCCCCTGCGTCAGCTCTCTTCGTCTGTCGCTCGAAGTCTTTCAGCTCTTCAAGCCTCTGCGACAGCTCTTCTATGGAAAGCTACTGCTACTCTGCATCTACCGTTTGACTCTGCTTCCGGCTGTATTGGTGCCGACGACATTTTTATACTAGTTCAAAGTTTTTTTCCTTTCTTATTCTTATATCGCTACTCGCAACTGCTCCTCCGTCGCCATGTCCCCTCGTCGCTCTTCTCGTGCTCGTACCTCTCAACCTTCGCCAGCAATTCAGCATACAAATTCTTCTAGTTCGTCAAATTCCATGACTCGAGAAAGAAGCACGAGGTCGAACCACAAACACCCCTCCCCACGCTCCCAGTCCTCCGATGATGTCGATAAGGGTGATTTTCGCGAGACGCGGCAACGCCAACGCGCCCGAGGCGACGATGAACACGACCTACACTCAAAACCCGCTCCTGGAGATGATGACGATGCTGACGAAGACGAGGAAGATGAAGAAGAAATAACGCGATGTCTGTGCGGGCAACAGGACTACCCTGGCCTTCCCCCCTCTCGCCGGGACGCACTCGGTCGCTCTGGCCCACGAGGTGGAATTAAGGATGAGAATCCCCTGAATCTTCTGGCCGACTCCGCGGACTTGATGTCAGATGATATTGGCAGCATGTTCATCCAGTGTGATTCCTGTAAGGTCTGGCAACATGGTGGCTGTGTGGGGATTATGGATGAGGCGATGAGCCCCGATGAGTATTTTTGTGAAGAGTGTCGAAAGGACCTGCACAGGATTAGGAGCGAGACTAATGGGTAAGTTGGTCTGATACTTCTTCTTTCTGTTGCCCCTTGCGAATTGGCTCCTCTTGACTGGATTACACGCCGATTTGGATTCTGCCTTGTGTTATCTTTTCTTCCACCTATTGTCCACCTCCACACCCCTCCAAAACTCCCTGAGTTCCCATCAAACACGTTCTTTTACCGCATCTGGGAATGAAGCTCTTTTACTTACGCTCTGGCAGCTCGTACTCCTCAGTCTACCTACCCGTCGTTCCTGATCCTCCGTCCACCGTGACCTCCCGAGACTCCTCGCGGGATAATTCAAAGCGCTCGAAGGAGCAGAAGTCTCGCCAATCTGAAGCTTTCCCTAACCCGAAACGTCGGTCGACCATGAACAGCCGAGATGCAGCCTATGACGAGGAGGAACTCATCCGACGGGCAATCGAGGAAAGCAAGGAAGACAACAAAAGCACCGCCGGAGATGAAGCAACCGCTCGAAGACCCAAAAGGAGTCGGAGTGACAGTGAAGCGTATGAATATCATCCCCCAATTATTTCAGTAGGAGCCGTTTTGACATGAAGCACCCTAGACACAGGCAGACGACAAAGCGCCAGCGAACCCGTTCACCGACTCCCGAAACAAACTCGAAACAAAGCAATCCGCCCTCCCCCGCTGCCTCGGACGACGAATCGAAATCCAGACCAACAACGAATGGAAACAGAAAGCAGAAAGCCGCGGCGCAAGGTCAGCGTGAAAGGGATGCGAAGGAGCCTGAGGAACCTGAAACTGAACGGATGGAGGCTGCAAGCCGGAGAAGGGGACGGGGCGATAAACGCAAAGGCGAAGGTAAGTTCGAATACATGGCCGATGGGCTGGCAACGTCGGCTAACGGTGATTTTAGGAGCCGACTCAGACCATGAAACGGGGTCACCGGTTAAAGCAGCCGCGGTTGAACCAGAGCTTCCGCGGCCGAGTCCCGACGCATCAGCTCCAGCTCCAGAATCCGCGCCATCGCGTCCGTCTACACGCAAATCTGGACGACCGCCTGCGCGGCGGGGTCGTGTCGGACGCAATCAGTATACCAGAGACAGAGATGTCAACGGGCATGGAACTGACTCAAATGCCGGGAACTCTCCGCGCCGTGGGCAATCCCTTGAAATCGGGGGAGACTCACCGAGGATTGGCACTGCTGGAACACCCATCAATGGCACAGATACAGGGAAACCAAGCCGGCCTCGTTACGTCCACCAGCGGACGACGATGAACGAAATGAAACGACGGGTAGCAGCCATTTTGGAATTCATATCAAGGATGCAAGTGGAGATGGCTGTCGCAGGCGAAAGTATAACGCCGCCTGAACGGGCCAACAGAAACGGCTCAGGAACCGCGGCGGAGGGGCTGGCGAACACACTCTCGAAGCTCGCTGAAAGCACTACAGACAACCCCGATGGAAGCACAAGGCCTCTCGAGCTGCAACCGGAAAAGAACTTCAAGGACCTGACTAGCGTCGAGATGATGGACGTGCTCACTCGGCATCTACTCAAATGGCAGCAGGAATACGGCAAGTTTGGCGAGCGGTGACGCTCATCAGCGCGCCTGATTCGTTTTCAAACACATTGACCATGGACTTACTTCTGCGGCAATCTTCTCTTTCTCTTCGAAGGAAGCATCCTGATGCGCATCTACGATACCCTAACCCTATCCTACCCCTACAACATGCATCGACGTTTAGGGCATGTATAATACGGCTTTCACATTTTATGGACTTGACTTTACTTCGCGTCGCTTCATCATCGACGTCTTACACGCAACAGGAGAAGAAAAAGAAATCATCGGATTTTCGGCGTTTTGCAAGAGTGGGCGGTTTCTACGCATCCATCCATCCATTTATCATTATTATACTCCCTCTTGTTTCTCGAGTTTTCCAAAACCATGATTATCAAACGCTTGACTTACCTTGACTGTCTCTATTGGTTGATTGATTGATTGAAGTGGCGATTCATGTTTTAAGATCATTGTTACGGTTGTCTGATATCAGTTAGTTTGACATGACCCAAGGCGTTTGGTTTGGTTTTTTCCATGTTTGTTTGTGTTTATACCGCTTGATTGAAACTTGAATAACTGAGGCATCGCATCTATCTTTATGTGACCGTGAAGAACTGTGACTGTATATTCCTTTGCTTAACTTGATTTGGATAAAGTTGCTCTCGGACTAGTTTTCTGAAATTGATGATTGATTTTTATGGTCATCATCGTCATTATATATATATATACCTTATATATATTTGCACCCCTCCGTCATTGGCTGTAACTGCGGGAGGAAGTGACCTTTATAGTACCTAAGGGGAAGAGCTGGGGAAAGGGGGAGAGGGAGCGCATGTGAGAAGAGAGGCGTGATACACACAGAGAGTATAAGTGACTGCTAGTTATACAAAAGAAAAGGAAAGAAAAAGAAAAAGGGGAAAAAGAAAAAAGGACGGATCCATTACATAGAATCAGGTTTAAATCACGTTCAGGATGTACATTGTGATCCTGGAAGAGTTTACAAAGACAATCCCTGTCCTGGAAATACCGAAGACCGAAGATCCCCGACCAGGGAGAGCACCTGGCAAAGCCAAGACCACTGTTCGTCAGGTACAAGTCAAGAAACTTGCTACATTGGAAAAGGCAAGAGTCGAGAATCAAACAATCTAATTTCATGAAGATTGCTACATACTAGAAAAGGCCCAGAGACATAAGAACCAAGTTCAAGACTTCCAAACAGGCCTTTTCCATTGATGCAATAATTCTCATTAATTACACCAAGCCATCAATGATCGTGATCGTTGAAACATTAATATAGGAAAAAACAAAAGGAAAAAACGGAAAAAAGGAAAAACAAAATACAAAAATGGTTAACACATGATTAAGTAATGCAGAGAGATAAGATCATCTACCACTGTCGGTAAAGGCAAAAGGCTAAGCCCGATTGGGTTTAGTTTTTGCTTACAGACGAGAGGCGTGGACGACCTTGAAGTCAACGACGAGTTCGCGGCCGCCATCGTTGATGATGAGGGCGCGGACGGAGCCACGGCCCTCAAGGAAGGCATCGCGCATGCGCTTGTAGAGGTTGGCCTGGTTAACGACGGGAAGACCCTGCTTGACATCGCCGTTCTCGGTCATGGCGACAATGCTGTTGTCCTCGCGAATGTCAAGGATGCGGTAGGTCTTGTAGACAGGGCCAAGCATGGTCTGGACAACAACAGAGGGCGAGGGGTTGGAGATGAAGCTGGACTCCTCGTGGAGCTCCTTGGTGAAGAGGTCGACACCAAGGTAGCGGTGCTGGCCAGTCTGGGGGGAGACGGAGATGCGGATGACCTGGCAGGGACGGCCCTGGAGGATCAGGATGTCGCCAATGCGGACGAAGTGGCAGGGGATCGGGACAGTCTCAGCAGTAGTGGAGCTGCTGGCGTTGCGCGGCTCGACGACGCGGACATCCTCACGGACGCCGTCACGGAAACGAACTGGGCCCCGTTCGTCAGCGACAACTAGATCTCCAGGATGATCGTGGGTGGAATCGGTGTGCTCATGTTCACGGTGGTGGGAAGGGTGGGTGATGCGGTCAACGGCGCGTTCCACGCCGCGACGGAAGGAGTGGTAGTTACCATCGTCGTCGTAGTAACCCATCTTGCGAGCGGAGGGGTGATTAACTACGGTAGTAGTCTTGAGAACCTTGACGGCGGGTGGAGGCGGTAGGGTAGGCTTCAGAGGCTCTACGCTAACACGACGGAGAGCGTTGTGGGAGACTCCGGAAGGGACTTCGAGAGTCGGTGGTTGGTAGGAGTGGTCGTAGGAGACGTCGAGACCAGCTGAAGAGCGTGGGTAGACGTCTGCAACGTGCTTGGGAGGAGCTTCGATAGACTTGCGCGAAGCTAGGGCGAGATGGTCGTGAGAGAGGTTAACCTCGTAGGTTGGGTCAACACGTCGACGATATTCTCGCTCGGTGATATCAAGCTGAGTCTCAAGAGGAGTTGGGGCCCTTTCGTTGGTGTCCTGGTGATAGCGAGGCGAGGTAGGCTCACTATATCTGGAGAGATGGGGTTGGTTAGTAGAGAGAGAGAGAGGGAAGGGAAAGGAAGGTTCAAGCAGAAGTAGATATAGTGCAGACGCGGTGGCAAGGGCCTCGGATGATTGGATTGTTTATTTTGGGGAGGTTGGAACAATCGGGACTTTTGTTTTTTGTTTGTTTTGGGGCCACGTAAGTTAGCGGAGGGACTAGAGTCACTAGAGAGACACTAGAGACGAAGCTAGCCGCAAGCCACCTTCAGCTCCCAGCCGAGCAGCGTCAACGAGACGACCATCGGTGAGAGCTGGGATGGTGACACCGCTTCTTCAGGCCCCAATGCTCCACTTGAAGCCCCCTGCCGCGCGAACCAAGAGATGGAATGGAGAACAGTGAAGAAACTACTACTCGGGGAAAATAAAAAGGAAAGAGACCCAGATAACATACCGCTCAAGAGCAAGACTCTGCGCACGCTCGTCGGCAACAACGGTCAAGTCGTCACTGGGTCGGTGGACGAGGCGAAGATCGACTTCTTCCTTTCCGTAGACACGAGGGTCAGGGAGAGGAGCAGGAGTTCGAGTATCTTCCCGTTCGACGTGCGAAGTGTGGTCAAGGCTGACGTCTTGATCGTCTACTCCGGCAGTAACAAGAGCAGAAGCAGACTCAGAAACAGCGTCACTCCGGTACGACGACGGGAAGACACTGAAGGGGATGGGGACACGGGCGTCAAAGTCCAGATTGGCTGTCCTTTGAGCGTCTTTTCTCGA
The DNA here is from genome assembly GCA_025688805.1 of Aspergillus egyptiacus. NCBI lineage: Eukaryota > Fungi > Ascomycota > Eurotiomycetes > Eurotiales > Aspergillaceae > Aspergillus > Aspergillus egyptiacus. The sequence goes on along the minus strand of MU628490.1, from coordinate 10,736 downwards.
ATCTCTTCCGAACTGTTGGATAACAACCCGGAAGATGAGACAAGAAAAGACTTTTCACCAGGGGGAAGTCTTTTTCTCGACGAAGAGAGAGGAGAATATAGATCTAGTGGGTAGATCTATACCAGCTCGGCTGTCAAGGTGGAGAATTCTTTACGGAAGAATGCGAGAGAGATAAGCTTAAAAGCCTTTGGAATGAGAGATGAGATGGTGATGATGATGATGAAGGACAGGGTCACTGGAGGGGAGGAGATGCGCTCCTTTAAGCTGCACAGATGGAGGCAATTGATGGTGTTGCTGACACGCGTTTTGTTTACTCGGCCTTTCCTGTTTGGGCTCCCAGCCTCTCTCTCTGTGTGTCTCTATCCAGAAGCAAATAATAATCCTTGTGCCTAGAGTACTACTGCCTAGGTACCTAGGTATCTCTCGCCTAGTGCGACTCTACACGGACCGTTCCAAACTTCAGCTATCTACGCAAATCAATTGCGAGATTCCTGAAGTCCGAGACATCGTCTGCCAGGGAAGTATCCCTGTTTTCAATGCAATCCCAGCCGCAACTCTCATGCACACCGACTCTGTCCACGTAGTCGCCTCCTCTTTTCACCGTCTCCATTCATTAGTATTACTAGTCCTCATCTCTGCAGCTCGATGAACAGAAGTTACAGACGCTTCCAATAATAGATATAGAATGCATTTCTCGAAAAGAAGGCGAAAAACCCACGCCCCAGATATCACATGGAGAGCCACTCCTCCTGCTCCCGATCTCCCCAATCAGAGCGCCTCCATCTCCCCATCTCGCAGCTCGACCTCCCAGCCACCATGAATATCACCATGGCAACATCTCAGTTTCTTCCCGGGCGAATATCGGCGCGGCACTCCCATCGAGCAAGAATTAGCGCAGAACTCCGCAGAGCTTCCCAGATCGCCGGGCACTGCACCAATCGCCGACGGGTCTCGGCTCCTCACGCTGGAGTCTCCCCAGCCTCCCCCAAATAATTCTTCCATCTCTGCCACGGAACCGATATGGAAGAAAACAAAATTATCCGGCAACAGCTTCCAAGAATTTTCGAGACGCATCACATCATGCCCAGATCCCATCCAATATGCACCTGTGGACTTTGGGACATGTCCAAGTCTCCAACCTCGTGGTTTGTTGCCATTGGGAATCCCGCCTTGCTTTCCTTCGCCCCGCCTCCAAGTCCCACTTCAGCTCGCGGACCTCACCTCGTAGCTCCACTTAAGGAGGGGCACGGTCTTCAAGAGCTCAGGCGTGATTGTGATTGCTCATGATTCAGAGCCGCTGGTGCGAGTTGACTCCAAGGGAGGAGGCTGGAATCTCTCGACGGATCGTCGGTGAGCTCTCACAGATTCGCCACTCCAGTCTCCCTTTCCCTCTGCATTGCGGTGCATTTCGAATCGTCCAGCCATTCGCTTTTCTTGTTTTAGCCTGAAAATGCCGCAGTCTAGACTCAACTTACTCCACGACAACGACCTAAGTCTAAATAGCAACAGCACTTGAAGTTGAGACTCTTAGAGTGAAACTCGAACCACTGAACCAAGGAACACCGAACAGTGGCTGGCTGTCGGCTGAGCTGCCGTGTGGAGTACCTAGATCCATCGATCCCGGTGGACCCCGAGCACGGAGGTTGGAACTTGAGTCGGAAGTTGATTGAGACGGTCACGGAATAATAATCAGAAGAATATCAGAGGCTTCAGAGTTCGACGTTACAATCTGAGCCCGACCCGAGGTTGTTGCGATGCCAACGTCGATAGTTTCAAGCTCTGAGCCGAATATCAACTGAAGTAAACAAGAAAGGGGGAGAAACTTGATCGATCATGCTCGCCGATCTTCCCGAGAGACCGGGATTCCTGGGTAGCCACGAACGAACAGAATCAACCTTGCTGACATCCAGCTTCGTGCAGAGTATCATTAAGCTTAAATAATCTTCAACAAATCTATGCTAGCATTCCCACCCTCATCCAAGCTCCAACAACTCCCATTATTACTTTTGCCATATTGGAACAATCTGAACAAGCGATAACCACAGTTATACAAAAACACCCGATAGATGGCAAGAGATCATTCTCATATATATAAACATTAGTCGGACACGGGCAGCAGCCCAGCAAACGAGGGTATCAATAATATCATCAAAGAATCGTAAACCTGGTCGTAGAATAATAGTCGCACACACCTGTCGCAGACTGCAGTCTCGTAGATCTGGGGTAAATCGGATCCATGAAAGTGCAACGGATATTCAAAAGTATATCTGAGGAATAGTGCAAAAACGTGGAACGCAAAAAGTTAAGACTCCGCCCCTTAATGATCCAAAGATCGGACGACCTATCAGTGAATCTTGAGTGCGTTCCGCAGGCGCTGGAATCGCTTCTTGCGTCCAGACCCTTCGATGACCACCTCGGAGGCGCGGTGGCCACCTGCATATGGTTCATCGGGAAAAGGTTGCGCATCGTTGGAGTCTCCAGCTGCATGACGTGGTGATCCAGTCTTGTTGCCGTTCAGAGCAACACCGTCAGACGTTTGGGGTCGCGGGAGTCCTTGGGTTGCATGACGCGCCGAGGTTGAGCCGATGCCAAAGTCGAGTGGTTCAGCATTTTCTGAGCCGAGGGGCCATGCATCACTAGCAGACTTCTTGTGAAGGGATCTTTTCAAGAGCCTTGACGGACTTGTGGGGGCGGCCGCCATGTCAGAACCATCCGTAGCTCGCGCGTGAGCTTGCACTGGTAAATCCTCCTTACTTGTTCCATTTGTGGGGTTTCCGCGCTGTGCTGGCGGTTTCGATTTCTTGAGGCTCAATCGATCGATGAAATTGGACTTGCGGGTAGATCCACGGCTGAGTAATGCCTCAAGCTCCTCCTCAGTCATGCCACGAGATCTGGCCACTGCAGCCAGTGCAGGGTCTCGAACCGGCGCGGGCTGGGACTGACGTGCGGATGTTTTGGGCCCTGAGGTCGGGCGCCGCTCCCCATCAGAGCTATCCTCCAACTCAGTGGAGTCCCCGTCAGGGGCGCCCTGCCGGCGTGGAATCCCACGAACCGGACGCATATCATTGCCGGTCATTATTCTCATCCCACGTTGTCGTCTGCGAATTTGGGAGTCATCGTCCGAATCTGAATCTGATTCAGGAAATCGAGATGTAAAGGAAGCGCTGGAGCTTCTAACAGCACGGCCTTTCTGCAACTTGCTAGTAGAAAAGAAAGACGACTTCTCTTTCCGCGGCACGTTTCCACGTAGAGTCGTACGCATGGTCCCTGGGCCTAACCCCGAAGGAAGCGATGGTTGAGGATCGCGGGGAACGGTCGACCTTGTAGGGGAAGATGTAACAGAGTTGCTTGGCTGGCTTCCCCGCAGCGTTCGTCGCATACTCATGCCTCCTCTACTAGCTCGCCGGGTTCGTTTGAAACTACTCGATGAGTCACTTCCGTTGGAGAGAGGACGTCGAGGGATGTAGGCACTCGCTCCGTTCATATCCTGCTCAACAGGCGCCGCCTTTTTCACAGTCCTTTGGTTAGGAAGTGCGTCATGGTCCGTAGTCTGCCGCTTACTGGTGGCATTGGATATAGCTTGGTCGTAGCGGGAGAGAACTTCCTCAGGATGATCTCCGTCTCGTACATGCGCAATGGTGTGCACTTCAACAGGCACTGAGGATGAGCGCGTTATTCCTCCCTGGACAGAACTCGGTTTATATGTCGCTTGCCTGGGAAGAGAAGGGTTCGTCAAAGAGGCCCGAACCGGCTCAATCGGACGGGGGGAGTCAGTAGCTGTGGTTTCTATATCGTCTTGAACAGGAGTCTCCGGACGATCCACGACGCAGGTTGTCGGGAAGTCAGCCATATCGGCCTCCTTAGTGTCATCATCGGCTTTATATTCCGACGAGGTAATAGCCACACCAGGCACTACATCGGCCGGATTCTCAGACTCCGCCCCGCGATCAAGGATAGCGTTGATGGATCCAAATCCACCATCGTGGTCTTCCTCTGCATCGCTGTAGATACTCGAGCTGTCATCATCAGTCGAGCCCATGCACTCTTTCTTACCGCTCTTTCGGTTAGCCTCATCCAACTCCATCTCCACAGATGGCTGGGGGAATTCGGCAGCGTCGTCATATTCGTCAAAGCTTTGTCTTTCCTTGTCAGTGTCAGGAGTAGCCGGTTGGGGCATGATACCAGATTGTGCCAGATTCGCGTTGGGAGTTAGAGGAAGGCTTTGCTCTGACGGAGCCTCCGGCAAGGGCGAGAGCGGCGTCTTCTGGAAATAAGAAGGTTCCGCTTGGGAATCGCCAAGTGGAATGCCGTCTTCTTGACTGTTTGTATTCATCCTTGTAGTCGTACCCGTGCCCACTGCGGGTCCTGGATTGCCACTTTCCGCGGCCTCTGGCGAGGTATGGGATAAGACATTCCCAATAGCGTGATCATTTGAAAAAGACATATTCACATCATTTCCGTCTGAATCTGACAATGTCGACTCGTTATCATACAACGTCTGAGAAGCCACATCAGGCCGCGCACGGTCTTTACTGCCTCGGATACTGCCGAACGATGGAAGGGCTGCACGAGGTTTCAACACTCCGTCAAACTCGTCAACATCAGTGCGCAGGGGAGACGATTTTCTTTTATGGAGACCAAACCAGGTGGTTTTTGGTTTTGACTTCCCGGGAGGCGATTCAGGAACGACTTCCTCTGGAGAGGTCGGCGGACTGGCCGACGGTCCGACAACTTCTGCTTCGTCATCAAAGCTAACCTTGACAAATTTTCTCCGTTGGTTCGGTCGTGCTCCGTCATCAGAAGTTATAGAAGTTGCGTCCGAGATCTCGCTAAGAGGGGGGCCAGGGCGCAGTATGCCATGGAGTCTGCCGTCCGGAGAGAGAGAGCTGTTGCGTGCAACCTTCAGAGCAGACTTTGACGGGGAAACGGACCGGGGAGGTGGTTCATGTATCTGCTCCGCCAAATTCATTGCAATGGGTTGGGTCGAAAAACGTGCTGATCTTCCAGAAATACTTGGCTGGTGTAAGGGGGACAGTTGAAGTTCCCCGTCTGATTCTGCTCCCTGACTCGAACCTGGTGGACTGACAGGAGGTGTCCGTGAGAAATTTTGAGCCTTTTCCGAGACCGGGGGGGTTAGTGCCCGTGGTGATTGCGCCCTTGGTGCTTCTGAAAGTACGGGTTTGATTGTCCGGTGATCTTTCTGCTGCTTTATAGGCCCCGGTTCAGAGCGGTCCGTAGCCTCTGGGGTTTCCATGGTCGTGGCCGGCTTTTTGGCCTGGGTGCGTGGCCTGGTGGTATTCACTGACGCGGGACTGCGGCTCGGAGACAATTCATGAGCCACTTGTTCACGGTGATGTACCTTACGAGAAGGGACTGGAGAAGTTATCGGTTCCTCGTTGCGGGTCACACTTGCAGCCTGGGCAGCTAGGAGAGCAGTTCCTGTAGCACGAGGGCCTTTATCGGGGGCAGCAGGTGCAGTCCCATATGTCTGTTGCCGACTATTATTGCTTGTTTGGGAGACATGACGCTTGTGAGAAGTATTTGCGGGCGTTGAGTGGTCGATTTGTAGCACACTGGTTGCTTCTTCCCGGTGATACGTTGGGGAGTTGGTCCGAGAGTTCATGGGGTAGGAGAAATTGATCGAATTCCTGCTTTCCGACCTTTGGTGTCCGGGCAAAACCTTGCTGGGGCCGGGACTAGCAGGAGATCTCGCACTATCCGGCTCAACTGCCTGCGACTTGAGGCTCGTTCCAGTTTCCGTGGCCTGTATATCGGGATTGGATGGCCACACTTGCGGGCCTAGACTGACTGCGCGTCGATTCCGGTTCTTCCTCGCAGCGTATTCTGGCGGGATGGATGGAAGTGGCGGCGCGACAGGCGGACTGGACATTGTCGAATAGCTGGACGTTGGCCGACGGGGCGACTGCTCCCGGAAGGTCCGGGTGGTCATGGACCCGGAACTATTGACTCGGCGCAGTCCATTTCTACTGGACGGGCGAAGGCTGAGGGGGCCCGCGGGTTGAGACGAGACCGATGCCTGTCGCTGAAGCATCCGCTTGGTCTGGACATTTTCGACAGGCGTCGGGGTCGGCGTTAGACTGCGAAGAGCGGCAGCGGCAGCGGCGGAGGAAAGGCTATTGGACGAGGGCTGTGAGTTGAGGAAGGCATGGGTAGCGGCGGATTGAGCGGATTGTGTACTTGTTGTCGAGAGTTGAGGCTGTATAGTAGTCCGTCAGCGATTTGTCGGATATCAGTATGCGACGATATCAATGGAACCGGGGGAAGCTCAGGTGGAGAACAGACCCGATGTTGCGAGGCGCTCCTCTTTCTGCGAAACATGGCTCAATCAACGCCTGCTCCCTAGGCAGAGATGAGTGAACTCAAAGAAACAATTGCAACGGATAACTGAGTCGGTGGACAAAACGATCGACCGGAAGAGAAAGACTGGCGCCTGAAAGGCGGAAAGCAAGTCGCTAGCAGGTGTGTGGAAGGGAACGAATGCAAACGCGAGAGCAGGCAGGGGTAAGGAGATTAAGGTAAATAGTAAGGCTGAAGACGTGGAAGAGATAGGATAAAGCAAAGCAAAGCAATGATGGCAGAGATCTGAACAATCGATGACGATGTCCACCTCTGAAGTCAGCCCAGTAGCGGGAGACCTGAGTTAAGCTAAAGGTACTTCTACCCTTGAAGAACCGAACCCTGCGTCATTCTTTCCCCTCAACGAGGAACCTTGAAAACCGGCAGCCAGCCCGGCCACAAAGTCGACGACCATAACCGTCTGAACTGCCCGGGCCTTGTTAAGGTAGTCTACCTGATCTCCTCTCCCAAGTTAGGCTATCTAGAGCTGCAATAATAATAATAATTTCACTTGACATGCAAATCTGTAATTGGCTTGAGTCCAGCCTTGCAACCCCGTTCCGGGCGCACTAATTTAGTGTTTTTCTCTCTATATATTTCCACATAGAAGTTTCCCAGGGAGGCCCACGGAGTACAGTTCATCATATCCACCATGCACATTGAATACTACTGTGGAGTGTATGTTATCTGCAGCTCCTGAAATCAATATGCTGCAAGGTACAAGGAACAACGAAGTCCAAACAGAGACTTCTGCACCAAAGGTCATCCTCATAGCCATTAGGTATTCGGCGTGCCTGCAGGAGCGGGAATGGATGGATGTCCAGAACTGCTTCACCCCCTCGACGTCTGGGAACTGGATAATTCTGTCTGACCGCGAATTTGGAAATAAGGTGAAGTGGAAGCCAGAAACAATGTCCAGAGAACATGCATCTACACAATGACCAAGCAAGCGAGTATGTATATATGATTAACATTAATAGCAACTGAGAGTGCAACTCGCGCATCAGTGAGGTATCCGGCATGCATATAAAATAATCGATCAATGCCAGGCCAATCCGGGTGTGTGGTATCCCCCTAACGCCAATGAAAGTGAAAAAGCAAAGCAGAGCTCATTTTGATCATCGCAGTCTACTGTCATCGACCAGTCGGAGACAGTAGGGTATGTGGTATCTTGAGGCGTGGGATAGATAATGGAGGGAAAAAAAAAATAAAGCATCACCATCGAGGTTATGGTAGATCTACGCCATCAGAAACCCGTACGCGAGAACCATGAAAGCCGGTAGTACTGTTGTGATGAGTGTGGGCATGGTGATGATCTCAAGGCCGGCGTTTTCTAACGACGACGTGGTGAAGATAGCCTCGAAACTGATGTGGCTGGAATTGAAGCAATTCGTGTCGGTAACTTCGGGGACATCCTCTGGTTCGGCGAAAGTGATATCTGCGCACTGCGGAGATCGCAAGTCAGATCAACTTCTGTCAGGGTACGGAAATAGTCACCAAGGGTAACATACGTTGTACAGGGCCGCGCCATGCTGCGCAAGCTCGATAACCTGGATCGTTGCGTTGTCACCAACATTTACCTCCACGCCAGCAGGCAGCGGGACCTGCGGGAGACAGATCGTGCCGGGGTAAGGATCATTGTCCGGACCGACGATCCCAAACGGCGTGACCATGGGATGGCTCATGTTCGGTGGTTCTGTGCCTAGGCCTAGGTTGAAGTGGATCATCGCTCGGGAATGGCCTGGGAACCAGCCTGGTTGAATGGATATCGCGCCGCCTTGGACGGGCCATTTCGTTCGGTTCGTGGATGTGGGCATGCCGCCGCCTGAGGGGTATTAGCAGGTTCTTCCGTATTATACCCCAAGCTCATCAGGGACATACAAGGATAGATCCACTGCATTCCAAAAGGATAAGCCAGGGAATCGTTGTTGCTGTCGTAAGCGACCCCGAGACCGTGAAGATCATCGACCGACCCATTTGTATGCAGGTTATTCCCTCTGTATCCAGGATAGACGATAACAGTATGAGCATTGGCCAGCCCCATGCACAGCATGGCACCGGCAATTGACACTGAGAGTTTCATGGTTGAAGGGCCAGACTGGATTTCCCGGGGACTGCGGAAGCAAAAGCAAAAGGGAAACGAGGACTTCTTTCTACAAGCTTCAAAAAAAGCTCCGTCTGCCCAAAAGTAACCAGACGACCGAATCGATAGAATATGCAGACGAGTGGCGCCAGTCCAGTTGAGCCCTGATTCAAGCTGAAGAAAGACAGCTCATCCTCGAAACAAGCTTCGCGAACCAACAGAAAACGACAAGACAAAGTGGCAGACGGGTTGGCCGCGCCTTTTTGAGGCAGACGTCGCCCATCGTTGCATTGTTGCAGTTAACTCTCACTTCCAGGCGTTAGTTAGCGGGGATTGCAGCAAGTTTCGTGGGCGAGTAAGAGGCCAGATCACGATGTGACAGCGCCTGCAGGCGACGGGGGGCACCCCATCGTACACGGGTGCTGGTTTGCTTGATTTGATGCTCGGCGAACCGTCGACAGGGAAGTCCCTCTGGCAGGGATGTTGGACAGCGCGATGGGAGAATCGCTGTGTCCAGGATCTGGATTGGTTGGGGTAAATGTGTCCAAGAGCGCTAACCTGCAACTGCAACAGGTTGAATGAGAGCTGAGGGGTCTCATTCGCTGGTGTGACTCTCTCGAGGCGCCCGGATCGGAGACCAAGAACTTAGAAGTGGGTTGGAGGAGGAGATCAGGAGCCGGCGCTTAGAAGGGAGTTGTGAGTGGCTGGGCCAGCGATGCCATTTGGAATCAATCTTGTCGCTTAACGAATCCTGTCCTCAATATCATAATCATCTTCAATAATAAACTCTTTGAAATTTGCTTCTATATTTCATTGGAAGATCAAAAGATATCAAGCAACAATTGCTGAGAATCCGAGGAAAAAGAGACCAACCAGTACCTTACCTAGGCCAAGCCTAACCGCCGAAACTCCACCATAGGCCGTTCTCAACCTCAACCTAAGCTTAGGTATCACCACCAAGCACATCCGACAACATGCATCTCCGACCAAGGCAACCCCAACCCCAATCCAATCATCCTCACCCACAGCTTTCCTAATTTGTCTACGTACTACTATATGTCTCACCCCTACCTGCCTTAACTCACCTCAAACATCAAAAATCGATCCATGCCCCACACAAGCCGGCGCAAGATCCCGCCTTCGCAGGCACACAAGCGCCTCGAAATCACCGACTCTTCAGGCTGGACACACGTCACCACAACCGGCAACGTGCGCCGTCTCAATCGCCGCGGAAACAAGAACCGGGACAAAACAGCCGACCCTGCCAATCCTCAGCATGAGCCGGAAGTCGTCGTTAGCCAGGAACACACGACAGTCGAGCCCCTCCTCCCCGCAGAAGCCCCGCCCGCCGTGACGCTCGCGAAGCTTCAGGAAAAGCTCACCCTATATCGTCAGCGGTGGGAGGGATCGGTGACGTGGGAGGGTGTCGAGGGGGCATTGCGCCGGGCATGGCCTTTGATCGCACAAAGTGAAGAGCGCACGAGTGATGGCGCCGGCGACGAACTCTGCATCGTCTGCGTCGGCCTCGGAAGTCCCAGTGGGTTTTTGCGCGGCGGATGGGTTGATCGGCGGAGTGTGTCGATGTATCAGCTCGCTGCGTTGACGAGTCTTATGGCGTGGATTGGTTAGTTTGCCTTCCCATCCATCCCCTCTCTTCCTCCTCTACGTTTGAACACGGCTCTAATGTATGAGCGTGACTTCCAGAAAACCAACCAACTCCAAGCCCACAAACCCTCAAAGTCTACGCGCAAGACCCCGTCTTCAACACGCACGACATCGACCTTCTGAACTCGCTTGGGGTCCAAGTCCTCGAACACCCCGGCGCATTCGAGAAAGTCTCGTCGCGGACAATACTATTCTGCCCCGGCGCGGAGCGCAGACATCTTGAACTGTTGCTTGCGCATGATCCGGCGGTTGTATTCGGCGGTCCGCTGGAAGATATTGACTCGGATGTTGTGAAGCAGTTTGTTCGACGGAGGGGCTCCCTGCAGCTGGCTAGATTTGAGGAACAGGAGCATGCATTTTGGGGTATGAGTGTTTATTATCCTACACCGAATGAGAAGGGTTGATTGAGCGTAAGTTCAGCTGCCTCGCTGGATCATCACTCTACAACGCAAGCAATTACATGATGCACAAGGCTACTGATGATGTAGTCCGGATTCTGGACCTGAAGCAACGTATTCAGGCTCTCAAAGCCCTTTATTCATATATACGCTCAGCGAGCTATATACAAGCATACTGCGAACCGCGCTCGTGAAAGAAAGCCCCTCCAAAACTGAGCGACGCAAAGGAAAAA
>MU628489.1:0-100764 GCA_025688805.1 Aspergillus egyptiacus | reverse complement strand
CCCCCCCGCCTACTGCTCCCTTCAAGAGAAATGAAGCTAACAGCTCTTGTACAATCAGTTCTCCTCCATCATCATCAACAGCTTCGGCTTCAGCGAGCTCACCTCCCTCCTCATGCAAATGCCCATGGGCGCCGCGCAAGTCGTCTTCCTGTTCCTCAGCGCCGCCATCGCCACCCTGGTCCCGCACACTCGGATCCTAACCATGATCGCCAACGTGGTCGTCTCGATGGTCGGCATGCTTCTCGTCTGGCAGCTCGACAAAAATGACCAGACTGGCCGCATGACCGGTCTGACGCTCGGCGCCGTATTCGCGGTCAATATCCCAATCTCGTTGAGTCTCATCAGCTCCAACGTCGCGGGGTTCACGAAGCGCAGCGTCACCAGCGCGCTGATGTTCGTCGCTTACTGTGTGGTGAATATTGTTGGGCCGCAGCTGTTTCTGGATAGCGAGGAGCCGGGGTATCCGGTGAGTTGATCTTTTTTTCCTTTTTCTTTGTACTGTGTTTGATTGAATACGGTTTCTGATAAATGTACAGACTGGTATGAAAGCAGCGATTTCGGGGCTGTCTCTCGGGGCATTCTTTCTCGTTTGCCTGTTGGTGTACTATCTGGGTGAGAACCGCCGGCGGGATAGGGTCTACGGATCGCCAGAGCAGCTGACGGAGGAGGAGGAGAGGGCTCAGGGGTTGTCGAATAAGACGGACTTGGAGATAGAGAGCTTTAGGTATTTGATATGATTACCTTGTTGAGCGAGGCCAGTTTAATTAGACTCGTCTGTCTTGCGTTTTGAACGCTCAGTCTTCTTGAAGCATATAGATCTTATGCAGCGTCTCCCTAGCACTAATCACCGGTAGAAAGGTCTTCAACCTCTTGGCTCGGTATGTAGGAATCGGGGTTTGGCTGAACGAGAGGATATCAATCTGGAGAACTAATACCACCAATTCACCCACTCCTGCGTAAAGTCCTCAAACCCACGCTCCCCAAGTAGCTTCTGGACTTCAGATCTCCACCAATGTGGATTCTCAACCGACTCCGGAAGATTCATCCCACGACTGATTCGAAACTTTGTTCGAATCCAGCCTCGCGGGAAGAACCCAGCAAGTTCCCAATCAATAATCCCAATCACCCCAGTTGTGGGAGTCTTTTCCACAATGATATTGCGAGGACCCAAATCAGCATGGTAAAAGACAAACTCCGAGCAATCCATGCCCATTGTCTGACAACCCTCCAGGAGATGTTGAGGGTGGAAGTTCTCAACTCTTCCATTTGGAACGAGATATGACTCTGGTATATGCTGTCCATCAACACCACCGAGCATACTACCTTTGCAGGCTGCGAGAGACACGCAGATATCCACCAGTGTATTCACATAGTGATATCTCCATTTCTCATCCAAACTAGGCCAGGCATCCGCCAGTGTCTGTCCAGTGACTCTGCTGAGAAAAAGATAAGACCGTCTGTTGAATTCTGTCTGGTAGAGAATGGTTGGAAGCTTGAAATTGGGCTGCTGTTTATGCACAAAAGCCAAGGTCGTGGACTCTGGCGTTGTATTCTCAATGCAAAGTTCAACCTTGCAGAAAGCACAGCTTCCTAAAACCCGGACTCCAGAGCTATCACCAGCATCATATATAAAGTGGATTAATGAATCATCCAAGGTAATCGGGGCGGAAGGAGGGGAAGGAATAGGGGGCCGATGAGCCACGTATTCACGTCCACTCGCCTGAATGACTCTTTCAAAGGTCCTTCCATGGCATCAGTAGAATCAAGGCAATAGCTGCATTGTGATGGAAGAACTGGGAAGAGGGCAGTCTGGACAACAGAACAGCTCTGATGATATCACTCACGTGTATTGCATGGAGTCACCAGTCCGCTCAGGGCCCCGAACGCAAAACTTCCATCTGCAAGCATGCATGCCTAGAGGATTTCAGATCTTGTGGAGCGGTGTACCAAGTTCCTTCCCCCCCAATCCAGAGGATGCAGCATGGCATCAGGCCAACAACTGACAGGTTCCCCTCCTCGGAATTAGGCAAATTTCCAGGATGCCTGTCCGCCATGTGTTTAATGCTGATTACACCTCGCCAACACCCAAAAAAGCAATATGATCGAAGGCCCTCACGTGACCCGTGAGCTGTCCCATGAATTCGACTCCTAAACAGACAGCGATTCCATGTTCTTCACTCATTATCATTATGGAGGAACCGGTCAAAGGCTGTGTCGCCTGTGGTTGGACGTTGGAACAGCAGGAACAATGCTCTTATTCGAGCCATATCAAACTCTTCTATGGCGCGGGTCAACGCGGAGCCTGGTCAATTGGGTCAGATGTGATCCTGAAAGAGCGTCCTGATGAAGGCCCCAAAAACGAAGTGCAAGTGTTAAATCACATTTCAAAGTACTCTGATATCTCTGCTCCAAAGCTTATACGTGACTGGGTCGATAATGACGGGCGATATTTCATGCTCCAAGAACGAATAAAGGGCCAAACACTCGAAGAGGCGTGGCCTACACTATCAGAGTCCCAGAAGACATCGATTGCAGACCAATTTGTCGAAATTCGCAAGAAGCTACGGTCCCTCAGATCGGATTCCATACAAGCGGTTGATCAAGGTCCATGTTATCCAGCGCTACTCTTTCCTGGCCATGCGCCCCACGGACCTTTCCACTCTGACCTCGAACTTTGGAATGCGATCACTACTACGCTCCATCACTCGGCGGCAAATCCCTTTCCTCAGCGTGCGTTAGAGAATCTGAAGAAGCGTTTGCCCAAGTGTCAACCCTATGTTCTCACCCACTGTGATCTGAATTTGGGCAACCTTATCGTTAGAGACGGGGCATTGGTGGGAATACTCGATTGGGAATATGCTGCCTACTACCCTGTATGGTATGAATACGTCTCGGCTTCTTGGGGATGGACGGAGGATGATGCTGAGTGGAAAAGGTTGCTACAGCAGCGTATGGAGGCACACGGTGACGGACATCGTGACGCGAAGGACTTCTGGATGGATCTTCGTCTGTTACGAGAGTTCCCGAACTTGGATGAAAAGGGTCAGCAGGTGTTGGAAAGGCTATCTGCTGAATGAGGACTATCCGCCTGTATCCCATTGGGACCTGGCGAGATAATGGATGAGCTGGTTTGAACTCCGAAGCAGGGGTTTTGGTGCGGTCAGGTCCACAGGGGTCCATGTATCCTCAGTTCGAACAACAAGGAGCGGAATAGAAGAAGCCAATATCGGATTGAGAAGGATAGGTCACAGGTCTTCGTAAGAGCAGTCTAGCGCTGGTCGGCACCATCCCCCAGGGAAAGTTAGAAGTTCTCTTTGGAGGGTGGCGAGGAGGCGAAGTTCCCCTAATATGGTGGGAAGTTCCCCTTGGGCGGTGCGAAGTTCCTCATTTGGATTTCGGAAGATTTTGGTTCCTCCTGTTAGGTAGCGGGCTATCTGGACGTAAGTTTTGTTCCCGCACCCAGGATATGTGTTGGAGTGTCGATACTTGGGGCGGATATCATGTAGAAGTGGCGGTGGGTCAGGATATAGACAAGTTTTCTCCAAGATAGACGCATCACTGCCTGCGTGAATGTGCTGTTATTCGTCTTCTATCCCCCAGGGTCTATTATCAGAATACCCTGCATGAAATGGCCCTTATTCTAGTACATGCCAGACATGGGAACCGGGGGTATTTTAGTACACTTGTCTAAATGAAGCAGTAGAGTACTTAATCTAGCCCATGGACCTGTTCAGTAGAGAGATATATGGTCTTAATGAGTATTCAAGGAATTTCGCCAAATCAAAGCCATCCAGATGTTTAGATATTATTTTATAAGCTTTCTACGTACTGGATTCTAATTAGTCTACTCAAATTTTAAATACGACAGTGGATATATTATAAGTATAATGCTCCGCGGTGGACTACTGCAGAGCCATTTCATGCAATGGCCGGTCTTAGCACCGATACAGTCGGGCTGTGTCCGGCAGTGCCAACACCAGGCAGCAAGGAAATGAAAATAAGGCGGGCACAGCCTCTTCGGGTGCATCTTCGTGGCCGAGAAACCGCGTTGGAGTGGCTGCGGAATGATGCACGGCCGTCGTCAGGCCGATGGAGGCTGCAGCTCCCAGTCTCTTCCTCTGTCATAGGGCACGACACCATCATCGAGATTCGCTTGTGTCTCAAAGGATTCGAGAATCTCTCATTTGACCAAGACTCGATGACGACTGCTTACTCTCTCCATGCTTATTTTCAGGCCCCCTGCAGGAGATTGGCTTGTGGCCACGGTTTCTGGGAAAGAATATAAACCGTCGACCTGCCAGGTCCGGATAGCCGTCACACACATCTCAAGGGAGTATTTACCTTGGTTCGACATGATGGTTTCGTTTCGCACTCTCCTTCCAACGCTCGCATTGCTAGTAACTGTGGAATGCAGGATCGATTGGACACGCTGCGATCCTCTCGAGTTCAATTCCAGTACTGTGCCGGTGCCTTTCGAATGCGGGTCGCTGGATGTGCCATTCGACTACACGTCTCCCAATCACAGTGAGAAGCTCACACTGCAGCTGCTCAAGGCTCCTGCGCCGCTGCAATCAAAGGGGACCATTCTCTTCAATCTGGGTGGGCCAGGCGTCGTGAATCGCAATGATTTCCCCTCGCTTGCGCCCACCTTCATTCCGTATTGGCCCATCAATCCACGATCTGGTTCAACATCCTGATGACCTCGAATAGATTAACCGGGGGCCACTACGACTTGGTGGTCTTCGATACGCGTGGGACTGGTAATACGGTCCCATTCAGCTGCTACAAGGACCCCGTTGCGGAGTACAAGGCGTTTAGCAAGCAGATACCGTCGAATGCTTCCGACACTGCGGAGGCGCAGCTCTGGGCTCATGGGGCAGCCGATGCGGAGGCCTGCCTGAGAAATGCCGCGAAGAATGGAAGCGTCCTGACCACTGCTTTTGTTGCGCGGGATCTGATCTCCGTGGTCGACGCCTTGGAGGAAGATGGCATGCTGAGATACTGGGGTGAGCGCTTCGATCAGTAACCACAGCAAGCAAAGTAGTAGCGCGCTGACACCCAGAGAATGCTCGTAGGACTGTCCTATGGCACGACGCTCGGCGCCACCGTTACTGCCATGTTCCCGGACCGGGTCGACAAGGTTATCTTCGATGCGGTCCAGAATGTACATGAATACTATCATGCACCGGCGTAAGCGAACCCGGTACTGCTCTGGAATCTGATTACCCTTCCTGATATTAACCCCCACCCAACAGCAACTTCGAAGAATGGACCGTCTCCGATGAAGTCTTCTCAGCGATTTTCTCCGAGTGCGTCAAAGCCGGCCCTGAACTCTGCTCACTAGCCGCGCACAACAGAACGGCCGACGAACTCGAAGCGGCGGCGTATGAACTCCTCGACCTCGTGAAGTATGAGCCGATCCCCGTCGGACCATTTGTGCTGGACTATGCGGCCATCAAGGCTTTCTATGCCCAGTCCCTCTACTCGTCGCGAAGCTGGGCTCTTGTGATAAACCTCGTTGACATTTTAATGTTCGGCACCGAGGGTCCTCTTGAAGCCCTTCTAGCCGCGATTCCGTTCGTCAATACCACTGCCTCGATGCTCCCAAGCTTAATCTCTGCGGACATTTCGCTGGCGGGTATCTACTGCGGGGACAACCAGGTGCGCACGCAAACCTTTGCAGACTTCACTCCGGCCCTCGACAAGCTCTACAACACGAGCAGGGTGATGGGGGATCTCGGAGCCGGCTCGTACATGCGATGCCAGCAGTGGAAGATCAAGCCGAAGGAGACCTATCGAGGGAGCTTTGACCGCGTGCGAACAAAGAACCCGGTCCTCTTCCTCGGAAATACGCTTGACGGGCACACGCCGCTGCAGTCGGCGTATAATGTCAGCTCCAGTTACGAGGAAAGTGCAATCCTGGAGATAGACGGGTTTGGTCATGGGTCTACCTCCGTGCCGTCCAGGTGCTCGCTGGAGGTCATTTCGGCGTACTGGGTCAACGGGACGCTGCCGGAGCCTGGCACGCGGTGTGTCAGGGATGTGCAGCCGTACACGGGCGATTGGTGGCCTCAGGTCTTTGAGGATGCTGGCGTAAATAAGACATGGATCAGTTATGTCTAATCAGCTTGATACTACTGTTTCTTACTAGACGTTGTTGTGGGGGTCTCACTACTATGCGATATTGATACATATATAGTACTTGATGTTCCTTAAATCTTTATAGACCAAGATGAGCTACGCATTTATAGTCAAACTGATACCATTCCTGACGTCAGACCGATTTCCGGTCATCTATGTCTCTACTCCATATCCTTTAGTGTCTGATCTAAAGGTGGAAATCATAGTTGTAACCTCTGGCTCTGCGGTCCCGCCCAGCTAAGACTGGTGGTTGCGCACACGGCGGAGGGATCCCTTGCTATACTTGGGGTTTGCGGTTATCAGAAATTTTATAAAGGAGGGTAAGACTCAAGGGAAGTGAGGGTAAACTGAAAACAGGGAATCCTACAAGCCCGTATATCCGTGCTAATGGCATAATTCCGAATATATCCGTCCTCGACGAATCCTTGACGTCGACAGACGGACGAGTCCACCCGCAAGTAAACCCTACATGTTGACCAAGCCGGCCACGCGTCTACGTTGCGGGAGATCCACATGCTCTTAGAGAAATGATCCCGGTACTGTGCTGTGCTTGGAAGCCTTCGATTCCACGCTTCCGCATTATCCTACAGAAACCACGCTCGTGAGACGAGACCTAAGGCCGCAGGGCGTCCTGCTGCTTCCTCGATCCTCTGTACGGGTATTAAACAGTCATAATGGTCCCGTGCAGCTCCACGGAGCCTATTCAACTACTGTCTATTCGACAAATCTACTACTAAATACTGGTCCGGCAGAAGCATTATGTGCATTCAGTCTGTATACTCCATCTACAGATAAAACCCCTGGAGCAACTTGTCAGAGCCTGGAGGAGTGGCACCATTCCGGCCCAGAACTGTGTACAAACATGATACGAAGCCGGAACCTGCAACCCTGCCGTAAATGAGCCTGTAGATGAAACGACCATGGCCACAGACAAGCAACGGGAGAAACTCCACCGCAGATTCCGCCAACAGCTCTAAAGAGAGACTATTTGGCTCAAGCTCACATAGACCCACCATTACTGTGCCCTAAGCCCCTGCAAAACAGGCCTCCATCTTCTGTTTCAGCTTGTTTCAATTGGATATAGCGGACAGGTTGATGATGTTTCATTCCCGTCCTCAGGGGAACATCCAGCCCAAGTGTTCCATCTAGCAGGGGTCTTATAGAATATATATAACGCCCTCGATTCCTTCTGGTCTCGTCAGACTCACCACTCCAGAGCACAACCGCCGTCAACTGCGAACAACCAGCCCTCCCGATTAAACACCCACAACTTGAAACCTCGAACTACCACCATGCGCTACAGAACCCCATCTCCGAGCCCATTCGCCCGCCCCAGCGCAACGCTCGCGCTGCTCTCCCTCCTCGCATCCGCAACCGCCCAATCCACCGTCGGATTCGGGCCTGCCTTCTCCCTCGGCCCGACTCAGTCATGGATCCGCGAGGCGAACACCACCCTCGTTCTTCCCAGCACGCCCGGGCTCAAGGACCGTCTCGCTCTCTGGCCGGGAATGGGCACCAGCGGGGGCGATTTGATTCAGGCGTTGGCGGTTTCGTTCTCGGATCCGGATGCGTATGTTACTTCTTTAGATGCTCAGAACTGTACCTATGAAATTGTGCTAACTGGACTTATATGTAGAAACTGTGGCGCCACCGAGGGACAGTGGTGTACCTGGGCTAGTACGCTGCAGGGTATGTATCTGCATTATATGATACTCCCGGCTAGCGGCAAGATGTAAATGCTGATAAGCACGCAGGCGAACAACTCGGCGGGACCGAAGTGCCCGCTAACGAGGGCGACAAGCTCACCATGCACTATGTCTACAACGACCCCACGGGAGAGTACGACCAGACTGTCTACATAAATGGGGTGTCTGTGTCTACATTGTCGACCAGTATGCCCTCCTCCCGTCCCTATTAACCAATAATAACCTTACTAACGGAATGTACGTACACCCGCAGACTCCGGAAAAGCCCAAGGATGGGGCACGGCCGTTGAATGCCAGGATGACGCGTGCGAGAGCACCACTGTTGCGGCGCATCGTAAGCTTCCTCTTCCCCCCTCCCCTTCTTCATTCCTATCTTTGCGTCTGTAGGCGGGATACTGATTGGGCAGAATACCTCGATACAACGATCATCCTCGACTCCGAAGACAACACCTTCAAGGACACCCTTGTTCTCACCGAGGCCGACTCCAGTGAGTTTGGCTCCCGGGACGGGGGCAAGACCTGGACTGTGGAGAGGATTGATATCCATGAGCACGTGTATAATCTGTAAGTTGGTAAGGGGGAATGTTGACATTATATATACGTATTTGTAAGCTAGTAAGGGCTTTAGTTGGATGGTGTGTTGTGGTAGGAGCGGAGATTCAGCGCGCTGGCGTGCTTTGAGGGATCTTTGTGCTTTCTGTAGTGATACAGACAGGTAACTGCAGATTCAGATGGCTACATTAAGTAGACAAACCAGCATTGCAGAGATTGATTCTTGAAGTGAGGATAATATCATGAAAGACTGGAGAATTAAAAAAAAGAAAAAAAAAATAAGTAAATAAAAAAAAAGAAGAAGAAGAAGAAGAAGTTTGGGGGATTGCTACTAATCAAAGTTAGGTAGTATTAGCAGCTTGGACTGGAGCCAGTTGGTACCTATGGAGAACATGGACAGTCACAGAGCTGAATCCTCGCAGTTGCTGATAGACATAACACTAGGCACCAGGCACCAGGCACTGTTGCCTGTGGCAGTGTAGGTAGGCTAGGCATGTATCCTGGCATACAAAGCCAAGTAATCTGTAACTGAACCGGCTTGGTTGAGAAAGCAAACTAGGCTCACGCTATAAAGCTACTAGTACTAGTCGACTGCTGCCTGTTCACATCCATCCTTCTCCTGTATACCTTGGCTTAACCACACAGGAATTGGCGTAATTTAGGACCAAATTCAGTTCCATCGGGACTAAGGTAAGCATTAAAGCAGTCCCAGCCCCTCCTCAACATCGAGAGTGCACTACTTTCTGCAACAGAAATGTCAGCGCGTCCATCGATCAGATTCCGCCAGCATATCCACGGGCCAACATGGGGCTACGCCATCTACCGCACCAGTTACACGCCGGCCCTGCAACCAGCCTTCGAGCGCACGGTTGCAAAGATCCGCAGCGCAATCATCGCCAGCATCGAAAAAGAGCTCCACGATCCCAGATCAGGCGCATTCCGTCACGATGTCGATCCCGCTCCCGTCGACTTTGTCAAAGACCGGCTCCAGCTCGTGATCCATGAAGATGTCAGACGCTACAACGGCCTTGACGAGGCGGGTGTTCGCGAGGTGTTTCACGCCTGGTGCTATCCGCCGGGAGAACGGGTTTTCACCGTCGCGGATATCTTGACCAGTCCACATGCCTCCAAGGTCCAGACGCGGGCTGACCTTCCTGTTTCCGAATGGGTGTGCCTGATGGTCGACGAAGAGGTGATGGAATGTGTGGATGGAGATCTGAAGAACGAATATGGGGAAGGCCCATATGTCAAGGCCATTGAGCGCCTGCCTGCGATGAGCGCGGACTATACCGGCTCGTTCAAGGTGGCTTTGACCTATCTGTGGGAGCTGATCGGGAGAGCAGATAACCAGGGTGGTGTTGACCAGTTCCTGCCGCCAAAGCGACGCAAGACGGGCCGGTTTACAATGGCCGCTGGCCAGAGGACGTCGAGATGGAGGCTCTGGGGATTGGCCCGGACGAATTACCACTGGGCTACGCATTCGAGGAGATAAGGGACAGGGACAGAGAGTCTCGATCCGCGCTCCGGCCTGTGCAGGTTTCGACACAGTTAAAGAACTTGAGCTCTCTGTACGAGACGGCTGGCAAGTCGTTGCCGCCGATTTCATTCCATGATCCTACTGAGTACCTCGCCTTTGCCCGGGTCCCTTTGTAGTCTAACGAGAGATTTAGGCACGACGGCCGCTTCTCAATGCTCCCACGGGAGATTTTTAACCGTATTGTGTCATATCTTGACCACGTGGATACCGTCGCCCTGTCGCTAACATCAAAGGGCCTATACACCCTCACCGAGAAGCTTCTTTATGAAACAGTGACGCTGACAAGCAACGACGCCATGATGAACTTCACACACATGTTGGCAGCGAGGCCGAGTAAATCCAATCTTGTTTGGACATACTCTATCGAGGGTGAGATTGATGTCGAGCCTTC
Source organism: Aspergillus egyptiacus (assembly GCA_025688805.1). NCBI lineage: Eukaryota > Fungi > Ascomycota > Eurotiomycetes > Eurotiales > Aspergillaceae > Aspergillus > Aspergillus egyptiacus. Next base: position 90,437 of record MU628489.1, on the reverse strand, counting down.
CGCAGGTTGCATTATTGACTACAACATCGAGCAACTATCATCCCTTCGCAATCTCCTATTTCGACCAGCGCACAGGATAGAGAAGCAGTACCGCTGTATTCCTGCTGTTGTGCGCAAGTTAACCGAGGGCCATATCAGCCAGACTTTAAAAACCGGTGTGTTGATGAATCCTGCACGCAAACTGGCACAAGCTTCACACTGATAGGCAAAAAAAATGCCCAAATTAGTCTGCTTCGATATCGCTTACCCAGCTGCAGCCACATTAACCCAAGATGCGCAGCAAAAGCTCCTCCTAATGCTGCTTTCGGTACCGCAGCTAGAGACCCTTATCGCGCTCCAACGAATGCCCGAATCCGTGTATCGGACTACTTTCAAAGACAGAGTGCTCTTCTCCATCCCCACTCGTGAGCCGCCACCGGCTCTCAAGGAGGCGAGATGCACGCAGCTCCGAAACCTGGTCCTGCACTGGGACGGCCTCTCCCTCCCCTGGCTGGCCACCCTTCTCCGGCCCCCGCGCAGCCTCGAGCAGCTCAGCCTCATCCTATCCCTGAACTACAAATATAACCGGCGCCCGCCTGAGGTCGCCCTCGACAGTGCCCTAGAGACGGTCAGCGGCTCGCTGAAAGTTCTCGACATTTCCATCCCCTACAATTCAAGCACGCCGGAGAGCGTAGGTCTCTACTTCAGCTCCCGCGGGCTCACGGCGTTCACGGCCCTGCGTGATCTGTACATCCCCGAGGCGTTCCTCACCGAAGGCCATGGGTTCAATGACACAAGGCCTTGGTTTCCGGCGTCGTTGGTGAGTCTGGGCCTTAGTAATGCGTGGCCGTCGACACACGCGAGGTCTTTCGGCGAGTTCGACCGTGTCGCTGTTGCCGTGCCGTTTGAACACAGGGTCGACAGTGAGAAAGTCGATGCTATCACGAGGGGTGCTCTTGCGCGGATTGCGTGGATTCTCGAGTCTCTCCCTGGCTTTACTACGATTCATGTACCCTGAGAATTGAATGGCCAATGATGGCAGAGTGTAGTTGATATATGCGTAACAAGGAAGGAGTCTTCTGTTATAGACCTTTGGCCATCATGACGGAGAGTCTAAAACGCAATAACCCTCTTAAATTGATAGAGTAAAGTGCCCTCTTTCCATTGATTCTACCATAACAAGTAAGAGTTCCTTACTTAAAGACTTCATACATCGGATTAGTTTAAACCCGTCCCAACTATCTTGATAATCATCTATGGACATGGGGCCACCAACCCTATTTGATACCTTACCTTATTTTTCATACTCAGTACTGCCCCTTTTATTTCACGTAAGTTGATAACCAGCTGTAACTCGAAGACTTGCATCCTCCGAAAGGCCCCTCCAGAATCCCTTTCATGAAGATCTCGCGGCGTGGCGCTGTCCGCGAGATCCTAGATAGAGTATGCTTGATCTGTCGGCACGATCGATATTACTCGCCTCCGGGTTTGGAGAGACTGCGATTAAAGATTTCTTCTAGGTGCCTTCCGGTAAATTTAGTGGAATTGGAATACACTGTCCCCTGATTACGATCGAGAGATTCAATGGGGAGAAAATATATATATATATATGGTGTCGAAAAGAAATTGCACCAGTTCCATATATCCCTTCCAAACCACAACACGGAAAAGGAATAAAAATTGTATCAACCGGAATCTCTATTAAGTAGTGTTAGATCTGCAAGCACCAAGGCCTCCTGGAAGTCCAAAGTGTCTTTGAGCTTCTTGCGACGTTCGATAATCTGCTTCATCTTGTTCTCAAGTCTGGTCAACCAATCCATCTTGGGCGATCGGGATGAGGTAGCAGATTCTGACGAGGTACGAAAGTGTGTTAGTTTGAGGAAGTGTAATGACGATCTAAAAGTCATAAATGGTGGAGAGGAGGTAAGAGGGAAACTCAGGGATGCTGATGTGATTGCAGAGAAATTCTATATACTTACTACTGTCCGTTGATTCATTCATATAGTCGTCGTTCTGACCAGAACCCCATTGTTCCCTATTCCAAGTTGATCGGATTTCCCTTTATTAACTTGTCGTTTCATCGAACAATAGCCCTATTGTGGCTGCATCACGAATTATTCTGCTCACCAGCCCAACAATCGATTTCTGCTAACCCTCGTTCCAATTCAATACGCGTGAAGAATACTGTCAAGGACAACAATCTGTCCATTTTCCATTTGAGTATAGAGGATGAGTGGCTGGGCACACGTTGCATCTCTTATTGAGGTGAAAGAACACCCATACAAACCCATCAGTGAATATCCCATAGATATCCGGATTCACTTCTTCGGATACTCAATTGTGTCGAACCATCGCTGCAGTCTAGTCAGCAATAAATCCTGGATAAAAGGAAAACCTCCCCTGGGTCAATCACTAACACATCGCAGCAAGCACCGGTAGACATTGTGTAGAAAGTCCAGTAGTATCGGTGATCGGGTTCTCTGACTGGATAATCACGCAGTTTGTCTCGAGATATCTGGGGTCTCCATACCACAATGCGTAGGTCAATTCGCAGCCCAGAACATTTCCTCGTGCTCGAGCTATCCCTCCAAGGGCCATCGTCTGGTCGTAGCCCCAATAGGGTCCCTTCAATTCCGTTGGAGTGCCAGACTGCGCCGTCGAGTGTGCTTGTATCTTCCGCCTCGTTTCAGCTAGAAGTAGCTGTAGAACCATCCCAACCGGCGCGGGTACGGCGTCAATCCCAATAGGTGTCATGGCTAGCGTATAGTCTGCCAACATAGCTTCAAGATAATCCAGTAGCGTGAATGCGTCGTTTTTCGGATCGATGTGCCGTATTTTGCTATGCCCCCGACGCCTCTTAATGCCACAAAAGGAAAGAAAGTCATCGTCGACTGGGTAGTCGTCGAGTTCCTTCTTACAACGCTTTCCGAGACCGCAGACGTCAAAGGCTGTATTATGGATCTGTTTTTCTTGGTCGTTCCGCATGGTGTGTGTAGGGAATGTGGCGATGTTGTGGAGACTCGACAGCAGGTCATGGAGGAAGGAAGCTGAAACGTCCAGGTTGGTCTTCCATCATGGAAAATACCACGGTGACTTATGGACCTAGGTTGCTGGTACCGGAACTCACTCCCTAGTCTAGAGTTTATGATTCTGTTGAGATCGGGCCAGCACCTTTCAACTACTGGAAGCAAGCGTAGTAGGGAATTTTGTAGAAATTTAGTGGTCGTCCACGGCCAGTTCAAATCACATGTATGTCTATTTATATAAATCCTTCTTTCTTAAGTGACGACCGGCATAGGGATCAGTAAGATCCTGTATAACCTCTGCTCAACCTCGCTTTTATGAACCACTTCCAAAAGTGATTGAACATTTCTATAGGTATTATTAGACTCGCTTGCTTTAGCTCCCTGCTCAGCCTCTGTCCAAACCCCATTCAACCCCCATTAAGTCCCCGCTTAAGATAAAGACCTTATGTCTAAAGAGCCCCCCCCGGGTCCCGCCGGGCCTATATCGACAAGTTGTAGGTTTTGATTTATGATAACAATACTTGCAATAGTAGGGGTACCTTAGAGCTTAACTCTTGGCGAATTCCTCTCTAGGTATAGAGTAGAGGCAGCCTGGAGTAGGTAGGGCTAGAAGACAATCTCTAAGGTATGTACATACAATATCCTCTTCGTAGCCTCAAACTTTATATGCCTCAAACTGGCCCTATGGCCATCAATAAACCCCGTCTCTAGAAGAATCTGTCGGGTTTGTGTTGGCAACGGGGTCAAAAGAAGACGATCGGATCCGAAAAGACCTCTTGATCTGATCCTCCACGAACCTCTTCAAAATTGACAACCAACCTTATCGTCGTCTCTTCCGCTCTGAAAATAGTTAGAACTGATGATATTTACTGATACGGCGTCTTGTCGAGTTGCAGCTAAGCGATGGCAATACATCAAGCTCGAGGAACCGTATGTGGATATAAGTGATGTATCAACATGCTGTTTTCAATAGCAGGAAGCGTAAGGATAAGCACAAGAATAGTTACAGGTATTAGCCCGACAGGATATCAAGAAAGTCCAGCGCTCAATCATCAATCATACAGGCAGAGCAAGAAGTTTCTAAAGGCGTGCGCTGGGCATCTCCATCGTCTTGGCAATGTTTCGACTGACATAGTCCGCAATGCCCATGTTGGTAACCATGGGGTTGACACCGCTGGCGCTCGGGAAGACCGAAGCATCGACCACATACAGCCCCTTGGTGCCCCATACTTGACCTTCTGGGTTCACAACGCTGTGGCGCGGGTTCGTGCCCATGCGGCAAGTTCCCATCTGGTGGGCACTGGCCCACATCACCTTCTCCGAGCTCTTGGGTGCCTTGCGTCGAAGTTCGTCAATCCACGCTTGAAGGGCTGGGCTGTTGACTCCGTCCGCAGAGTCGCCGGTGTCTTCGGCAGGTCGCATAAATGGGGGCATGTCACGGTACGATGTATGAATTTCCTTGGCTCCAGAGATGTACGAAATCTTGGCGCTGGCAATGAGCGCTTCGATCATGTGATGGCGATCGAAGGGGGAGACAGTGTAGTCGATTCGGATTCGCCCATCATTGGTGTCCGGATACACCCGCCCAGGATCTCGGTCTCTGACGAGTGTGATGAAACCAGCTGAGCGAGGTAGCTTGGCTGCCTGAAGTTTGTAGTCTAGACCGTCGCGCCAGGTGAAGATGGGGAGGATCGCTGCTGGGAGCATGGAGAGACTTTCGAGTTTGAACCCGTGACCCTGGCCGTCGAGATCTTCGAACTCATTGACAACCGACGTCAAGCAAGCTCCTTCCCAAGGACGGATATCCTCGTCAAATACAGCCGTTGCGATCGCAACCGGGTGTAGATAGAGATTTCGGCCAATGTTGGGGTTCTTGATACCACTGCGTAGGAGAAGAAGAGGGCTATGCAGTGAGCCACAAGACACGACGACTTTCTTGGCTCTTATAATAACCCTTCGTTTGACAGCTCCGACTCCAGAGACGCCGAAATGGGCATCACGAGAAACCCATGTACCAAGGACGCCAGATGCGACCTTTCCGGCCTTCTTCTTGGAGAATAGAACTCTCTCGACGTCGAATCCTTCAATGAACGTTGCATTTGCATTGGCAGCGTCGACCAGGAAGGTCTCAATGGGGCCCTTCTTTCCACCAGAGTGGCAGCCCAATGTGCAATGTCCACAATAGTGCGCCGTTCCCCCAGTGTTCTGGGGTACCGGCTTCGCTGAGTAGCCCAATTTCCGAGCTCCCTCGAGGATCATGCGGTTAGCCTTGTTGTGATTGATGCTGTCGGCGCTGACGCCCATGCGGTCACAGACGCGATCTAAACTATTCTGGAACTCTGCAGAAGTGAAGAATGGGAGACCCCGGTTGGCCCATTCCCGACGTACGTATCCCTGAGTTTGAAGCGAGGCGGACCAGTTGATAGTACCGCCACCACCCCAGCATGAACCGTGGAGAACACCCATGGAGCCCTCGTCATTGGTGGTTGATCCAAAGCTGTCAAAAAGGTTGCTGAAGCCTTCGTTAGGTCGCATGGGAAAATGCCGGTTTGTGAAGGAGTATCCCTTTTCCACGACGATCACCCTCTTTCCAGCCTCCGCCAGGTTTTTGGCTGCAACGCTACCACCGCAACCGCTTCCAATAACGATGACGTCCGTCTCAATCATTTCGGGCTTTTGCCCCGGAGGGAATTGCAGAAACTCAAACTGAAAGCCATCTTGGGGAGATCCGTAGATGGGAACATGAGGGACCCCGATCGTGGGATAAAGGGCAGGACTGAATGTGACCCACATCTTCTTGAAGATGGCAGTAAGAGCGCGAAAGACTGAACGCACGGGTGGCAAGCGCGAGTCAGCCCAGCTTTGGAAGACCTGTTCGCGAACGTAGAAGGGCTGGTCCTGAATGGGTATCATGGAACCTGTAAGAAGCAGCGAGCCGGCCCTCGTGCTGCAAGCATGAAAGTTAGTGTCCGCGACAGGTGGCTGGTAGAGGAAGTGCATACTTGAGGGCAGTGAGGATCATGCTCAACCCATTTCTCCCTTCCTGGTGGACATATTTTGAGAAAAGACGCTGCAGCGCTTGGCGGACTTCGGGAATGGAGGTTAAATTCTCTTCCAGATACTGTGTCGCAAGGCTGGCAGCGTCCGGTCCGGGGATGCCGGCCTTGATTGTCTGGTGCGCAGCATCTAGTTTTGTTTGTGCTACAACCTTAGTAGATCGCGATTTGCGTGCTCTGGGACCTCGCACAGACGGTATGACAGTATCAGCCAGGGACAACAGTGTCTTCCATTGTAAATCCGTGAAGACCTCGTCGGTGGAAACAGTAGGGAGGGGAGCGGCGAGGGGAGTGAAAGACACGAGCTGTTCAACCATTGCGACGTCGATTGAGACGACTCTGTTACGTAGGTGTAAGGATACCCAACGAGAGACGGGAGAAGAATAGACGCGGAGCCTTCTTACAGAGAAGAAGCCGTGAGAAGGGAGGAGAGGAGGCAGGTAGATATTTACAGGTGCAAGGTGAGGGGAGAGACTATAGATCTTCACAGGTGTGGAGAGCACCTTCCCCAGAATAAAGAGATCATCGAAGGAGTACGGAGCAGGTGCTGTTGAATTATTATTTGGTTGAAGTAGGAGCGTTCCGTCCAGATGGGGCAGTCCTTGCGAAGAGTCTCGGCGGCCGCGGCACGTCCCTAACCTCAAAAGTTGGGCAGGAACTCGAATGCTAGTGGTCGGCTTGCTGATATCTCGTCCGGATATTTTCAACCGAACCTCAGATTCGCTCCCCTCTCAGCCACTTTTACTTGAAATGATGGGACTGCAAAAAGGCATGGAGGGGGTCTGGGATCAAGCCTGGTCGACCACATGGCGAACCCAACCGAGGCAAGGAACTAACGAACACCAGGCCATTTCTTTCTTTCTTCCAGTCAGAAAGCAGAGATCGCCGAGAACAGAGTATCAAGCATATGACTCGTCCGCCAGTAGTTGTTCACTCGGTAGACTAGCAGAGACCGGAATTAGTGTGGAGAGCCCAGACGCGGGGAAGATGGTTTACCGTTTGAAAAGCTCAGCCGAGCCAACAGCGGGACCATGTGAAAATGCCACAAGACAAACAATTGCACTAATATTTGGCAGTTCTCAATCTTGTCAGAATGTCAGCCTCACCTTTGCGTTTTGGAGTTTGTCAATAATGTTGTTCTGCAGATGATAGAGGGTGCTGCTGCCGGGGAGGGTCGGTCTGGCAGATGGAAACTCTCAGCATAACAAAAGAATAAAATGGGCCGAGAATAGACAGTCTTCGGCTCTGCCCTGGTCTCTCCGATAGCATTAATGCAGAGCAGAGAAGCTATGGCGATGTTTGAGACATGGCTTGTAGCTACGGAAGCATTCTTGACGGTCGGAATGTCAGCGCCGAATATCCGGTCGCTCGTGACATTTGGAGATGTTCTCTGGTCTCCAAGCTTAGCTTCAGCTGCAGCTTCATGCTTGACCCCAACCTTAAATCAACATTACTTGCCACAAGGTATCCTGGCTATTTAAGATCTCCATTCTGAGTATTCTCACGACATTTGGTGGTACCCATGTTCTGTTTATAGCCCCTCGAATTGATCGCCTCAATCCTGGTCAACCCCGTTCTATGCGACTGCGTCGAGGATTACGACACCACAGCTGCCCTACAAAGCTACCAAGAGCCTAGTTGTTGGGAAGATACTGCAACGAAAGATGACAGCGCACGCTCCGTCAGACGCCCCGTCGTCGTCAGGATGTACCCTCCCGCGGGAGAAGGTCTTCTCCATCCAGATTGGCACCGAACTCTTCCGTCTCTCGGGCGCATCGATAGCTTCCGATGGTTAGTTAGACCTGCTTCCGATGATGTGCCGACATTCTTATGGTGATGGTTGTATCGAGCCCCTTCGTACTTCTCGAGATTCTTCGAGGAGCAGTTGAGCCAGAACGGCGATGGAGCCAACGTCCGCACCCTATACATCGATCGTGATCCGATCACGTTCCGGGAGATTTCCAGGCATTTACAAGGTACAATCCTTTCGAGCCGCGCTTATGCAACCAAAAGGAACAGCGAGGCTGAACGGTGCGACACATAGGGTACCATTGTCAACCCAACGATGGAGCTGAGTTCGTGAAACTGTTTGCCGACGCGCAATTCTACAGCTGTATGATTTTGTCGCATTCCATTACAAGGTTGGTCTGACTTGTCGCACCAGTACCCCGATTAATGTCCCAACTATTTGAGTCCCAAATCTTCATCCAGATAGGCGACCGCCATTTTCAACTATCCCGCGACATCTTTTCAGGGCCTGGCGATAGTCCCAATTTCTTCACTCTTGGCTTCGGCGCCTTCTTCGCCTCTCCCGCTGAAGTCTTCCCCGGTCTCGACAGACGCGGTCTACTGCGACCCCCTGCGATCGTCCCTCCCAGCGTTCCAAACCGCTCCGGCGAGGTCTTTGGGCAACTCGTCCACCTCCTATGCGGCTACCCTTTACACATCAAAAGCGAAGCACAGCGGGCGGAACTTCTTCGCGACTGTCGCTATTTCCATCTCCGCGGTCAAGAGCAGAAACTTATACCTCACCATATAAGCTTTAATCCCACCCGCGGCCGATCTGAAATCATCCTCCGCCTCGAAGATGTCCGTCGCTCCGGTATCCACCTCGATACACCCAAGGACAGCAGCTCGGAATCAATAGTAAAATACGCGCGCCCCTTTGCCGACGAATCCCCACACGACCTAGTCCTCGAGATCGGCGAGGAGAGCACAATCATCGACCTCTACACAATGCGGCCGAGGTTCCTGAACCTCGCAAACGCGCGCGTCGACAGCCTCCTCCAGATTATTCTAGACAGGAAGAACAGCCACTCCCAGCAGCCAGCCAAGCCTACCGGACACGCGATTCGTGTTGAAATCGACGAGGAGACCGACTTGACGATCGACGGCGAGGAACGGGTTAACTACACCATCCCTGAGCCCGCATCGTCTGAACCGCAGGCGAAACGCAGACGGGTGGAAGGATCAGAGTCAGGAGCACAGGACAGTAACAATTCATGGATTGTGCGCACCGGCCAGTGGCGGATCTCCCTGCAGTCTGGATCTGGCGCAGACGACAGTCTGCAATTCATAATGGCCGCCGTCAAGTTGGACGTGTATACAAGCCAGAAAATGCGGAATAAGAGGCAGTCATTTCTAGGTTCATAGCCAGATCTAGTCGCCGGAATACAAAACATAAAATTTCCATGTCTACAGTCTCTAGGACAGATACACTGCCAGGACTAATTTCTTTCTGGTGGATCTAGTCCGAAAACCCCTCCCATTCATCCTCTTCACCTTCTTCCCCCTCCACTACCTTCTCCTCCTCCTGGCCCGCACCCTGACCCTCCCTTGAAGAATCGTCGACAGATCCATCCCTCACAAACCCCACAACGAAGAACCCCCCCGTCCCCTCCTCATCCCCAGGCCAACACCTCAAACACCCCTCCAAGTCCTCATCAGACAACTCAACTCCCTCTCCCCCTTCCACCCCAGCCCCAGCCCCAGCATTAGACCCGCCAGACTCCTCAGATCCCTCCCTAACACCCCTAAACTTCCATCTCCGTAACCCCACGGGCTGCTCATCCCGCCGTAGGACCCTCCACCCGCGGCGCCTCGCCACCTCGCTCGCCAGGATCCGCGCCACGACAGACTCGTTCTCGAGATTATGCACGGAGCACGTGCTGTATGTGATGCGGGTTGCGGCGGGGAAGGAGAGCGCATGTTCGACGATGCGGGTTTGGAGGTTGGAGAGTTTGAGTAGGCGGTCGCGGGCTTGGTCGGGGTTTAGTTCTGAAGTGGGCGGGAGGAGGTCGTTTTCGGAGTCTGCTGTTGCTGTTGCTGTTGTGGAGGGAGGTGTGATGGTGTTAGGAGTGGTTGGATCGTTGTTACGTTTCCGTTTCTTGCCTCGGTCGTTGCTCTTGTTTGATGATGATGATGTTGTTGTTGTTTGGGGATTTTTACCCGCTGGGAGAATGAGGGTCGGGACGTCGTCGCGGCCTATGATTCCACTCCCGGAGCAGGAGGGGTCGAGGAGGAGGGCTGTGACGTTTTGGAAGCGCGGGTCGGTCGGGTCGAGGGCGAGAAAGTCCTGGCCCTGGAGGACGGTGACTATGGGGTCGGCGCCGGCGGTGGAAACCATTTTCTGGAGGGTTTTGGCGCGGACGGCGGAGGCGTCCATGGAAAAGACGTGGGAGGGGATTGCTCTCTTTTTCTTACTGGAGGAGGAGGCATTGTTGTGTGCTTTGTACAGCAGAGAAGCCATGTGTGTGGTTTTGTTCCCTGGCGCTGCGCACCCGTCCACCAGGTCTCCTTCTTGGTCCCATGTATCGCCGAGAAGGAGGTACGCCGGGAAGCAAGATGCTTTATCCTGGAGGATGACCTCGCCGTTCCTGTATGCGGGTGATGATGAGAAATCGACGCCGGGTGCAACAGCGATGAGATCCGGAATGTGGGGGTCGATGCGCATCTTCTTCTGCTTCTCGTCGCCCGCCACGAGTTCCTCTAGTGTCTCGACGCGTTGGTAGGAAGCAAATGTTGTCTTCAGTTGCGCCTCCAACGTCGTCCGTACATTGTTGATGCGCACCCAGCGCGGATACACGGCTCCGGCATTCGCGCTAGCACCCTGCGCAGCGAGTTTCTCCCGCCGCACAGCGTCCTTCAGCTCAGGAATGGTCGCGCACCCTCGCCGCACACGCGCCTTTGTAAACTCGCCCTTCAACCGGATTTTGTGCCGTTCGACGGCCTGGCGGAGTGGATGAGATGCCTTTGCTGCGATGCCGTTCTTCGCGAGAAGGTGATCGTGCACGAGGAGGAGGGAGAGTAGCGGGGTGAGCTGGATTCAGGAATTCTTGGTCAGTCAGCAGGACTCTCTGGCTTGCGATCACGTAGAAAAGGAGGGTAGGTAGCACCTTCGGTTCGAGCTTTAGAATCCCGGCTTGGTCAATTACTTCTTTGAGGAGGATGTCCCATTTCGCGGCCTCGGTGATCAGCGCATACACTTGCGCCGGGGAGGCCTTGAGGGTACGGGAATTGTATAGGCGGGATTTGAATGAGCCGCCGGATGACGCAGGGCCCGTGAGCACCGCGACGGCATCATAGTATAAAGACATTGTGTAAAAAGCTTAGGCTAGAGCGGCGATCGCAAGAACGTGGACCGAGTCAACAGACGGACAAAAAAAAAGGCCTTCCCCGACGATGTTTGCACTGTTTGTTCGCACAGACCAGGTACAGGCAAGTATACAAACCAACCTTGAACCCCCGGGTCCTCTCTCCCACCGGCAGCTCACACTACTACCACCGCTCCCAGAATTAGATATTCCAAATTCAAAAATGTCCACTCCCGCCTCCAACTCCGCAACTCCCCTTGTGACGTTCACAACAACGCTCATCCCGCCCCCCGGCCCAAGCGCAACCATCACAGTCCCCACCCGCACAATCCCCGCACCGACCACCAACCCGCCCGCCCTAAACGACGCTTTCGCCGTGCGCCTCGAAGTCTTCGTCGACGAGCAGAAATGTCCTCCCGAGATCGAGATCGACGAAGATGACGCCCGCTGCTGGCATTGGGTCATCTACAACACCACACCGGCCACGCCCGCACCAAGTACGGAGAAGGTTCCCATCGCGGTGGTTCGACTCGTGCCGCCGCCGCATCCGCCGCATGGAGACTTTATCGCGGCACATGGGGAGGAGGCGCTTGCGCAGGCGCAATCCGCTGGTCCTAGTGGAGATACTTTGAATGCAAATGGGGCCGATACCGGTGCCGGGCCCGGATGGGATCTGTCGCATGAACCATATATCAAGTTCGGGCGGGTAGCTGTTGTGCAGCCGTATCGTGGGTTCGGGCTGGGGCGACGACTGATGGAGACGGCCATGGAGTGGGCGGCGGGGAACGCCGCGGCTATTAATCGAGCATTTGTGGAGGCTGTTGAGCGGGACGTTGGACCTGACGCGGCTAGGTCATTGCCGGAGTGGAAGGGGTTGGCGCTAGTGCATGGGCAGGTGCAGGTGGAAAAGATGTATGAGCGGCTTGGGTTTGTGACGGATCAGAGTCTGGGGCGGTGGATCGAGGATGGGATTGAGCATGTTGGGATGTGGAAGAGGTTGGATGTTAAGGGTTGAGCTGGTTTGTCAGGCCTAGATATTAGAGCGGATACATGGCATCTAGAAGATAGAACTATTCATTAAGTGCGGGATTGTAATGTCATTAACGCCTCTATGTTCCGAAAGTACGCTGCAGCTGGTAGCACTTCATATCATCAACGCCATTGGAAAGAATGAAGAAAAAAACAAAACATGAAAGTAGAAAAAACTAAAGGTCAGAAACAACGTTCAATCATAACAGGGTATCCTGAGCGATGGAAAGAAGAAAAGAAAAGAACAACTCGACAACGCCTTCCCACGTCTATGAACAATCACAGCATTGGGGGAAGCCCGAATGTGCGATGGAGATACCCGAAAAAGTAAAAGAGAACCGAAAGAACTCCAGGTAAATGGCAAAAAGATCTGGGCAGCAAGTCACAGTAAATCAGGAAAGAAATTCTAACGTGTGCTGTCGTCGAAGTCGATTCCGAGACGCCTCAGTCAGAGCTTCGAGAAGCGACCAGGTCTCAAATCGATGATTTAGAAGGTGCTCCAGTTCCAGCCTCGGGGAACGCTGGCGGCAACCTCTGAGTTCTGGCCAGGAGTGGTGGGGGCTGACTGGCGCCCTTCGATCAGTGAGGCATCAACAGTGGCAGAAGGGCTGCCGCCTTCGATCTTTTTAGGATCGTCGGTGGTGTCGATCTGTTGCTGGATCTTGTTCAGGCGCTCGGCACGTGACTCCTCCCAGCGCTGGTAGGCGCTCCAGCAGAGGTCGCAGGCTCGCGAAAGGACCCCCTCGGGATGAAATCGGGCGTGCTGGTCAAGGGGGACCATGTGAGGGGTGTGGGAGGAACAGAAGACATGACCGCAATGGCGACAATGGTGACGTCGAAGAAAGAGGCCGAAAGAAGAGCGACAGGTAGGGGAGTCGCAGCTGGAGGAAGCAGAGTCCGCCTATTTTAACATGTGAGCAGAAGCATTCAAGAAGAGTTGGTGGATCATGACGCAGGGCATGATGAAGTAGACAGCGCAGATCACGCAAGATGTCGCAATTCGTCGCTGGCGAAACGATCCAAGTGCTCGCGACCACCGTATAAATGGGCTCGCACTCCCCGGGAAAAGATAATAAGAAGAATAAATGTTTCGGCTTACCTTCCAGTGTTCCCTGGTTGGGAGACCAGTCACCTCTCCAAGATGTTCATGCTTCATCCACTCGTCCTCGGCCAGTTTGCTGATTCCACCACTGCCAACGCTGTCCAAAGTCGAACGGCGAGAGATCGTCTTAGTCTGGGTCTCCCCCTCATTTAAGCTGTCCAGCGAACCATGCACACTGCGGGGAGGAGTCGGAGGGGAAGGCTTCGAAGGCCGCTCGGTCGGGGGGCGCAATGCAGCGGGGACGTAGAGCGGTGCCTTGGGGGGTCGAAGCTGGCGGGTCTGAAGGGGGAAGTACTGTTGACGAGGAGAAGTGGGCGAGTTGTCGGCAGGAGTGCTCGCGCCGGAGTTCATAGGAGAAGGATGGCCGTAGACAGAGATCTGGCTGGCGGAAGGGGTAGTAGTGGTTGCGGTGATAACGTGAGTGGCCATGGTTGTTTGCGACGGAAAGGAGATAAGACAAGATTTGGAGATAAGCGATATTGTTGTTGTTGTTGTTGTTGTTGTGTTGCGGAAGAGCGGAGCGGAGTGGAGAGAGGAGAGGAGAGCAACAACGGATGATAACACAAGAGTTAACAAGTAGTAGTAGTGATTAACTATTAATACCTAGCAGGTAGTCGAGTAGTATGCGGAGAGCTAGTTAGAAGTGATGTAGGCAGAGACACATCGCAGTGGCAAGAGGCAAGATTAGGTGACGATAGGCTGGGGAAAAGTACGAGTCGAAGACGAGTTGACTCGGTGAAATCGTGTTATGGATGGGCGAGTGAGGAGTGAGACTGGTCCTCCGTATATCTCTGGTGAACAAAGTATGATAAAACGATATGATGGAAATCCATGCGCCTTAATAGGAGAGGAGAGAGCGGGTTTTTGCCATGCGGTAGTGGAGCCCTGGAGAAGAGGAAAGCTAATGGAGATCAATGCTGAGATGGAGATGGATGGATCTCTGTTCGCGTGAACGGAGCAAAGCCAGAGTGGCCAACAATACGGAGAGATTATTATAAAAATAATATTATTGAATAGAGCATCATGACTGGGAAAAGTGCCGAGAGGAAGTGAGGAACCCTAGTGCAATACATAGCTGCCGGTGGGCCGGTTACCGCTCTTTATCTGGTTCAAGGGATATAATAATATAATAATAAGATAGGTAATCTTCTATCATGGTGATAATAGACGTTGTATACCTACTACTCTGTATCCCGGGTGGAATAATGCCTGATGAAACGTTGGGCCGGCGATTCCCTGGCAGAGACCCATGCCAAGTTGACAGGGAGGAAATCCTACTCCTAGGTACTACTACGATGGTACTTAGTCTAGTAGTAGTGTAATAATAATAATAATGTATACCACTAGTGACTACTCCAAAGGAGAGTCGTACTCTGCTCTTACCGAGGAATGGAGTAAAAGTTGGCTGGCTCGGAACAGAAATTGGTCCTGAAATTTGAAACTGAACTATTATTATTATTATTATTATTATTACTTGATGCATCGAGCTTCTATGGGGATGATCCTGCTCGGCAATTTCCCTTTCCAAGTTCCAATTTTCAGACATCCATGAATTATTGATGGAATAATAATAATGCCTGCCAGCTTGCAGTAATACCTCAGTAGGAAATCACTACTCTCTACTACTTTAGGAACACTACCACTATCTCCACGATGCAGAATCATCTGTTCCAGCCAGGGATATCCTCTCACCTGGGGCAGTCTGCAAGTCATCGTGACAGCATCGATTCTACACCGCCTTTTGCTCTCCCAAAGCGGCAGTTCTTCCCAGACCTGTGCACTCCACGGGTCCATGACTCCACGTCCACGGTCCACGGTCCACCACGGCTTGGGCTCCGAAGCGCCCGTGGGTTCCTCATCGGAAGTCGCATCGTTGTATGTGGCAAGTCAACGTTGCAACTCTGGCTACAGTACGATGAGTTTCCCCTTCGGGCGATCCCCGACTCCTCCCTGCCCCCCGAGTCCACTCCTTAGTCCTTGCTCCTTCTCCCAGCCCCAAACTTCAAAGAGATCGGCACCTGAATAATCCGATGAATTCCCATTGGCAGCTCGGTCGCATTTTTGACCACTCTACCTTCGTCGTGCTCCTTGACAGTTTACACGCGCCCTCTGCCCTCCTGATTGGCGGTTGGATAGGTACTGGGAGGATATCGTCACTCTTGGCTTCGGATCTTCATGGATCCATCACAGTTTAGTGTTTAAGAGAGCTCCGCGGAGGACGGTTGGACCGGCGGACGAGAACGAGAATCACCGGTATCCAAGAAGCATCCACGAAAGCCAATAAAACGGTTCTCTGCATGTGCGACCCGTCTCTTTGGTGGTCAGCAACGGTTTCTCCCTAGCCAAACTGCCAAAGCAATCTGGCGGTGACGACTTCGACTTGGAACTAAAACTGCCGAGGAGGATGCCGGTCGTCTCAGGTAGAGTTCCCACCTGTGCGTCTTCCAGAGTGGAGCACCAATCAAAGTTGAGCACGGTCCATTTCCAAAGCGCCGGGCTCACTTGATATCGCCTCTGGATTGGCCGGAGAACGCCTTATCGCAGCTCGTTGATTCGTTCCTACTCAGTAATCCCGTCTTTTGACCCAGTCCGTCCGGGCAGATCCATTGATGCCGAAGCTTTTTCGGCTTATTAGGTAACGGAATCGCTGGGATATCCTGAACTGGTTTAGCAGAGAGAGGCTGACAATTGAACCGGCTGCAGATTTGCTTGTGGAAGCGCCGTCGAATGTTCCAGCGCCCCGTTGTCGAAACGTCGCTGAGCAGAGACCACCGAACTATGACCGATCGGTCCTCTCAGGTGTCAACACTCAACCAGCCCACTTTCCTACTACTACAACCGTTCTTGAGAAGCCTCGCTTCAGGCTCACGAGGAGCCATCACGGCCAAAATTCGGTTTTGTAACTTGCCACCTCCTGAAATATTTGTTCTGGATTGCTGCAGACGCAGCTCATAGCTGATAGCTCTATTCGCAACGGTCCTGCCAAGCCTGGAGGAACCCCTGACATGCTCATCCCCTTATCAGCCGTGGACAGGTCACGGCATATTGCGATAAGAGCGCTTCCAAACCAGGGCTGGCTCTGTGGTCCGTGGACGAAGTTTAGGAGTCTCCCTCTTAGTCTTCCGGTCATCACGAGTCCGACTCACAAAACCCCACGACGCCGTAAATCATATGCAAGTTTGACTGTTAGCGCCAGACTAAGCATCAACAAACCTGTTGAGCAGTTGTGTAAGCTACTACTTAGACAGCCAACCAGATGCCTAGGCCTAGTGTCGGTCGCTTAGTCTCGCAGCCGTGCTGCTGTAGATCCGCCCAGACCAACTTGTGCTCAATTTCCAGATCGGAAAGCTGAGCGTGTCCAGCACAGTCGCATAATCATAGTGTAACTTCAGCACGTTCCATGTTTGTGAGCGACTCGGAGAAGGCATTTGTTAGGCTGCGGGAGGTCTTCGTACTTTCGTTTCCTGCAAGATATGTTGAACTACAGCTGCTGGTATGCCAGGGGCAAACGGCCAGCCTAATGCAAGACATGGGATACTGCCAGCACACACCTAATATGCACATCCCTCATGCATCTCTCCCGCTGGGTGTTTGTTATCCAAAAACCGAATAATCGTCTTCTTCAAGATAGACCACTCCAAAATCCAAATGCATCATGGCGATCAATGATCACCGTTCAATCTTAACACTAACACGCCTCACTGAGCTGCTTCGCACTGTTCACAAGACCGATCGGCATTTCAGCACTTGTCCAAAATACTCTTAACTACTAGTAGTATCTAGGCTAGGGCTGCAGTTATATCTACTAGGACGTCATTATACGCGATGGGGCATGCAGTATGTGCTTGGCGTTTAGTTGATTTGCGATTTGCCCTAACCTATCGTGTGGCGTCTCTCGTTTCTCGAGCGCTGAGGTCAGGCATTATCACCGCCTCGACCATGGGGGGGGCGAGGGCCTTGCCTCTGGGGCCTTGACCTCATTATCGTCATTGAGGAACATCCTTGTTTTTGTATTCCACGGAAAGCTAGTCCATGTACCGGCTGCCGTAAGTAGGCTTCCGCGAGAGCTTAAACATGTCAATGATGAGGTATGGATGGCACGCATATGCATATACTATGAAGAATTCGTTATTTTGCCTTGCTGTATTGCCCATGGTCCATCATCTGCTTGGTTTGTTAAATGCCATGCGCAGGCATTTCTGGTTGAGGGCATACCTCCCTATAGGGCTGATAGTATATTGAATCTCAGGTAGAGCTCTGGTCTTCATCCTGTGAGGAAGCCGTGTAGAGGATGATCAGACAGCTATGATTTATAATTATTATTTGAACAGTCTTGAGGTTGTATGTGTTGGAAGTTGGAATTATTAACAGCTGTATATCACTGTCACTGTTAATGATACATACTACGTATGTGCGTGTATATATATAGATATGTACATCCCACAGCACTTCCAACATAAATGAATACTTCGATGATAATGTCAGATAAGTACCTAGTAGTTATGACATTATACATTATGGAGACTTTTGTTTTGCTCATTAAGAACAAGGTCCCTATAGTGTCTTCACAGGGATTGCCCCCAATCCGGAGTATACGACGTCATGAAGACCCTTGGCACCTGCAAACATCAGCCCATCATGACCTATACCTAAGTACTACCTTACTCTAAGGTAGGTAAGTTTACTAACTCTGCCCCGCGATATCAGTAACACTGTAAGTACATACTGCTACTTAGTAGTATCATATCCAGCCCGTCTCGGAAACTCCCCTAGTAGACCTATCTTCTACTACCCACCTCACTGTGGCCACTCGCATACCCAGCACAAATAGCGAAACAGGAACAAAGACAAAAAACAAGGAGCAAGACAAGAACGTGAACGTGGCCAAAATGACCCCCCAGCTCGCCGTCTTCAGCGCCAAATCCTACGACCGCGTCCACCTCAACTCCGTCCTGCACACTACGCACCCAACCCTCTGCAAAATAACCTACCACTCCTTCCCGCTAAATGCCGAAACCGCGCCCCTCGCTGCAGACCACACCGCAATCTGCGCCTTCGTCAACGACACCCTCGACGCCCCCGTCTTGGAAACGCTGCATGCCGTCGGCGTGCGCGCCATCCTCCTCCGCTGCGCGGGCTACAACAACGTCGACCTCCACGCGGCCGAAGAACTGGGCCTCTTCGTCGCGCACGTGCCCTCGTACTCGCCCGAGGCGGTGGCCGAGTTTGCGGTCGCGCTGCTGCAGACGCTGAACCGGAACATCCACCGTGCGTATAACCGGGTGCGCGAGGGGAACTTCAACCTCGAGGGGTTCCAGGGGGTGACGCTGCATGGGAAGACGGTCGGGGTGATCGGGGTGGGGAGGATCGGGTTGGCGTTTGCGAGGATTGTGCGTGGGTTTGGGTGTCGGTTGCTGGCGAGTGATCCGAAGCCTGGGGTTAGTGGGGAGGAGTTTGCGAGGGAGTACGGCGGGGAACTTGTGGAGTTGCCGGTGCTTCTGGCGGAAAGTGATGTTGTGAGCTTGCATTGTCCGTTGACGGAGGGGACGAGGCATATTATCTCGCGGGAGAACCTGGGGCGGATGAAGAAGGACGCGTTGTTGGTGAATACGTCTAGGGGGGCGCTGGTGCATACGCGGGATGCGATTGAGGCGCTGAAAGAGGGCCAGTTGGGTGGGTTGGCGCTTGATGTGTACGAAGAGGAAGGGGTGTATTTTTACAACGACCATTCGCAGGAGATTATCCAAGATGATACGTTGATGCGGTTGATGACGTTTCCGAATGTGCTGGTTTGCGGGCATCAGGCGTTCTTTACTAGG
This sequence comes from Aspergillus egyptiacus, assembly GCA_025688805.1. Classification (NCBI taxonomy): domain Eukaryota; kingdom Fungi; phylum Ascomycota; class Eurotiomycetes; order Eurotiales; family Aspergillaceae; genus Aspergillus; species Aspergillus egyptiacus. Next base: position 71,333 of record MU628489.1, on the reverse strand, counting down.
GAGGCGTTGACGGAGATTGCGGGGACGACGTTGAGTAATCTGGCGGATTGGAGTGCGAAGCGGCCGTGTAAGAATGCCTTGGTTGAAGGCCAGTTTATGATTTCGGAGAGGAAGGAGCCTGTTCGGATTTAGCAGAGTGCTGCTGTGCAGGGGATATAGAGCGGCAGCATTCGATGTGGTGACAATATTAGAATTGGCCTAGCAGACTGGATATCCTGGTATATACAGTTTCATTAGATGGCATCAACATGATCGTACCGAAATCGGCCATGGGATCAATTCAAATCAAGTCAAATCAATCACAAAGATGCCTCGAACTTCCCGTCAATTTCTTCGATCTTCGCAACAGCCCGCTTGTAGCCCTCCTGCTTCTCGACGGTCTCCACATACTGCGCCAGCGACGGCCACCTGTCCTTCAATGGCATCCTTATGTTGGCCGCGATTAGGGGAAAGCTCATCATGATATCGGCGGAGGTCACCTTATCGCCGCAGAAGAAAGGACCACCACCGGGGGCAGTCTTGAGCTGGCTCTCCAGGAAGTCAAAGGTCGTGAAGACATTAGGGTTCACGAACTGCTCTTCGACCTGGTTGGCAACGATACGGGGAATGGGCTTCAGGAAGAATGGAACACCTGGTGGGGATTTGATTGCTGTTGGTTGTACGTCAGCTACATCTCCTCAGAATGGGGTTGGGCAACTCACTATCGGTAACCAGTTTAAACACCAAAAACGGCATCAGACTCCCCTCCGCGAAATGCATATAGTACCGGTAGCGGAGCCACTCCTCGGTCTCCCCGCCAATCTGGCCTTCCTTGCCCGCGACATACCGCGCCGGGATGAGTTTGTCGCCGCCGAAATGGTCGCACAGATACTCAATGATCAGACCCGACTCCGCAATGATGACGGGCTCAGGAGTCGCCGGCGACTCGACGGAGATAACGGGCGATTTGCCCAGCGGGTGGATCTTCTTCAGCTCCTCGGGGGCAAGCATGTCCTTGCCACGCTTGAATGTCTTTACCTCGTAGGGTACGTTCAGCTCTTCAAGAAGCCACAGGATGCGATGGGAGCGCGACTTCTCGAGCCTTGTACTTTAATGTTAGCGTTCAGCTTTCTCGATTGGGCTATGGGAGGAAATGCAAACCAGTAGAGAGTAACTTTCACATCTTTTGTAGAAGTCATGATGTTGCAAGTGTGAAGAGACGATATGACTTTGACGTACTTAAGTCGGGGCCCTTCGGGCCCTTATATCCTTCAATCAATTCATGTCAATCACATTTGCTTACTGCTCATGCTAGCATGACTAGTAAGTTTGGAAGTTTGGTCCTCGGCCCAACCCAACCAAAACACTCGTGAAGGCTCGACTGCGTCATTCGATCTTCAATCGGCGGCCTAAGCATTCGGCATCCATGTTCCACGCATATCGTGGATGAAGTGATTTCGCCCGCCTCGAGCATTGATAGGCTCAATTCTGTCGGATTTCGTCGAACTGCGGAGGTTCTCCGCCGAATCCAATTCTACCGATGGGATTACCATCTTTCCGACGGGGCGGCACTCTATAAGTGCCCACCTTACAGCATAAGGTATGGAGCTGTCAAGCACCAGCGCATAGACCTGACAGTAAACACGAAAAGACAATAATCATCATCAGATACGTTCCCTTGTACTCGTGAAACCACCAAATCTAATCCAATCGTAGCAGTAGAAGAGACCAATCGATTGAATCCAGTAACTAGGTATACCCATGCTGACTCATCAACACCTCCACGTGACCCCCAACTTCGGCTCATCGTCACCAAGGCATCGCATCACCAGCGCTCGATTCGATCGAGTAGGTAACGCCTGAAACCCACCGCAACCATGGCCGGCCCTAGCAAGTGTAAGTGCCTTGAGAGCTGAAATTGAGAGCATCCGTCGCTAATTGCCATCCAACAGCTTTGATCCTTGACCCGGCGCTCCAGAAATACTACGGTACTGCTCCCACACTTCTCCCCGTGATACATACACCCATGATCCGAAAATGAATACACAACATACATAAATGGGGCTCTGTAGCCGATCCGATTGAAATTGGGATGAAACATTTCGCTAATTGAACTGTTATATGACGAGGATAGAGGTCAACTCGAACCGCTACAAGTACTTCCGCTGGACGCCCCGCAATGCCTGGCACTCGCTGCTTTATATGGTGTTGATTCCTGTTTCGTTGGGATATGTCGCTTATAAGACCGACGTGCGTTTTTCACCCTTTTTCCCGGTTTGGCTGGGGAGGTTTTGAGGCGGATAGGTGTGTGTGTGTGTGTGCGCGTGTGCTGACAGTTGTAGGGGAAATATGACCTCCGCGGGAAGAGAAGGGGGAATACCATTGTGGAATGGTAGAGGAGATGCAGGATTCAGGAGTTCTTGAACTCTCTGACAGAATACGGGGTGATTTGGTCTGGTCTGGTCTTTTCTCACTGGACGTTGTAACTCTTACTAGAATATACCGCATGAAGTTTGTTCAATCTTACCTTGGTGCTGGGTGTGCGACAGCGCGCTAGATCCATATTGGTAGTATATCGTATCTGCTGTTTTCATTTTCGTAGGTAAAAGAATCAGCCTGCCTTTTTATCTGCCTAGGGTATTCCCTTCCCCTCCAGAGCAAACTCCATATATTATTACAGATCTCCGTTGAACAACCAGTAAAGAACCCCCCGGTCCTTTGGACTAATACGGCGCCCACCCTCTCCTTCCAGGCCCTCCTCTAAATTCCCGCCCACTATCAGGAAGCCGCTCACCCCGTCTCCAATCACCAGGAGGAATAGCCGCACCACCTCTCCCCCGACCTGCTCTTCCACCACCAGCAGAACCAAACCCAGGCTCCCGGAAGGCTCGCATGCCTCCACCAATATTCGGCCCCCTCGTGCCCCCCGGCAACACCGGCGCAACGGATCCATCCTCCAACGGCGGTAGAATCGCGCAATCCACGTAATCGCCAATCACGAACCTTGCCTCCTGCAACGTCTTCTCCGCATCGTTCCCCTGTAGTCGAAATCCGCCTCCAGGTCTTGCACCATCGTTCCTCAATGATGGCTCACTTTCCTCGTTGCTATCCCGCGGGCCGATCACCACACTCCCTAGATCCTTGCTGAGGTATCTGCCTCGCGCGTCGGGGCCCATCATTGCCGCTCCCTTGGTGTCCGGGTAGATGAGGCGGAAGCACAATCGCGTGCCGATGGGTGGGTCTGGGAGAAGCGATGGGAGCGCGGAGGTCAGGAGCTGTGAGAGCTCGCGGAGGGTGCAAGATTGCCAGGTGTAGATTTGGAGGTGAGCTGGGAGAGCCGGGGGTGGGGGAGGAGAGGAGCGCGAGCGGATGGCGTTGGGTCCACTGAGAGGACCATTGTATGACGAGGAGGAAGAAGAGGGGAGGACTGAGAAGTCGGAGAGGTTGTGGTAGTTGTTTAGGCGGTAGAACAGCTTGAGGTGAAATGGCGTGGTCGATTGTCGGTCGATTTTGGGTTTCGGGGGGTTGCGGGCGGCCATGGTAAGTTAGCTTTCTTCGCGTAGGTCGGCTTGGTTTGTAGGTTGTTGTGTGCTTGATTTATGGTGTTATGGAAGAGAGGTTTTGATGAGGCGCATTGCTGGGTGATTGTTAAAGCAGGTGTAGAGGGTTGGAGCTGGCGGTAGGAAGTTGATGCCGATCGCGTTCGCGAGAGAGCGAGCTTCTCGACCGCCGCCGGAGTGAGATATTTCCACCAGCTTCTCCCTCCCCTCCGCTTTCGCTCACGCCTGGAACTCCAACTAAGCCAATACACTTGCATGCATGATAATATAAATACCGACATAATTTTCTAATCACTCTAGTCTTTGATACGGCCATCAACATCGCCATGGATTTCGCTGCGCTAATGTCCAAAGAAATCGCCAAAGCGAAAGGGTCGAGCCCATCAGCAGAGAACGGCTCATCAAAACCGCCCGAGAAGAAATACGTCCGTCGCGCAGAGGAAGAATCAGCCCGCATAGCAGCCTATAACGAAGAACAAGCGAGAAAAGAAAGAGAGCGCGAGGAACGACTAGCAAAGAAGCGCAAGCTCGAAGAAGAGGAAGCAGAGCGACGACTGGAACGAGAGGAGAAGAAAAGACGACTCGCCGAAGAATCGCGCAAAAAGAGACAGGAGGAAGAAATGGCGAGGGAACGGGAACGACGCAAGCGACTCGGTCTGCCCGAGCTGCCGCCCACGCCTGGCGAGAAGGACGAGACCCCGGAGAAAGAAACAGAGCTGGAAGGCAAAGATATCGCGGAAGAGGAGCTTACGCAGAAGCTTCGGGAGATGGGAGAGCCGATCCAGCTGTTTGGGGAGACGCATCGGGGTCGTCTGAGACGGTATAAGAAGCTACTGGAGCGGTCGCGTGAGGCTCAGAAGATGACTGATGGGCCGATCCCGACGACACTGGAGCCGGTTCCTGAGGTGGAAATGAAAATCCCATCTACTGTTCCGAAGGATGAAGAAGGCCGCAAGTTTCTGCTCCGTCAGCTGGCGTCTTATTTCAACATGGTGCTCAGGGAATGGGAGCTTGCGCTGGCGAAGCGGGATGTGTCGGTGAAGCAGAGCCTGCAGGGTCGACAGGCGTACAATGCGATGGTGCAATCACGAGAGAACATGACTCCCCTGATTCGCAAGTTTGAAAAGTCTGATATCGACGACAGCGTGCTTCAGCATATCGTCGAGATAATCTACAAAGCCCAGCAGAGGAGATATGTGGACGCTAACGACGCCTACCTTCGTTTGAGTATCGGAAAAGCGTACGTATCGCCCTCCTGTCTTCTTTTGCCGTACTCCAGTATAGCTAACGATTTGCAGTGCGTGGCCCATTGGTGTTACCATGGTTGGTATCCACGAACGTTCAGCCCGGGAGAAATTGCACCAGGGTGACCGGCAAGCCCATATCTTGAGCGATGAAATCACGCGCAAATACCTCCAGAGTATAAAACGTTGTCTTAGCTTTGCCCAAACCCGATGGCCCCCGGACGACCAACTGCAGATCATGGGTTGATAATGCACTTGGAATGCAGAAATGAGTTTATGAAACAAACATGCCCAGATCCTGCAGTGATCAATGCAACATCTAAATTTCATTAATATGTCCTTGCAGAATGACTCGACCATCCCGAATGCTATACATCTATGTGGAATACTCTAACCTAGGTACATCTATACAGCTGCGACAATCATTTATTTTAGTCACCCTTCATTCATTACTCTTCGGACCACCTCCAAATCCCCATCAGCCAAGTCCAAATTCCCCTTGGTTTCTTTCTGGGCGCTGGTGAAAGTCTCTCACCACTGTTTCGCCTGAGCGGATAATATTGGCCACCGTTAGGATAGACGTCGTGCCCATCGATGCCGTGCATTACCCCTATGCTCAAGTCCGGCTTCGAGGCCGCTACAGGGTTGCTTCGAGGCTTTTTGTCCCCAGTAAAAACGTCGATCAATTTCCCAGCCGTCTGGACACAGCTTCCGTACGCAAAGCGGATAAGAGAATCCCCCGTCAAACTGCCGATAATGAAGACGTCTTTCGCGACTTCAACATTTTCTACAGCTTTGCCCCGCAACGTTTGTCCAGATATCGTAGGATCGAGATCAGTATCATCGTCGCAACTGATAACCTCCCGCAAAAGACTCTGGTCTAGGTAGCCAAGGGTGCCTCGCCGGCCAGTAGCATACACCATCCCACGCACAGGCCGAGTAAAAGTGGTTCCGTCAGGCTGGCGGAAAGTCACAATGGCCAAGTCGTCCTGCGTTTGTACGTCTATTATCTCGGTATTTGGAAATCCTTCGTAGATATCGGCCCATGATCGAGTTTCGAGAAAGGGGGATGAAGTAGTTCGAAGCGGTTTCAAGCGGTGTTTAGTCGTCTTTGCCTGCGCAGTTACTGCCGCGCGTTTCATGAGGCGGTATACACCCGCATATTCGGGGTAGGCGTGTTGATGACAACCGCGCAGCGGAGAAGGCCGATTCTCGGGATCCCACTTGAACACATGAATGATTTTCTGGTTCTCCGGCGCAGAGATGATAACATCCGCTGCGGAGAAGCCGGACCCAATGACAAGGAGCGGTGTGTCCGGCACGGGTTGCAGCAATGTAAGAGGCTTCAAGAGAGGGCGAGGTTGTAGGATTTCGGAAAAGATGCCGCTTGCTAACACTATGTGTTTGCAGCGGATATTATGCGAACGAATGAAGAACCCATCTTCATGCCTGGTGACTCCCGATACGGTTTCGTTATTGAAAAAGACGTCGTCGATGCCAACGGCTTCGGGATACGCCCGAAAGTAATCCGCTGTCTCCTGCCTGCTAGGCCGAGTGTACGCGGGGAGATCCTTACCCGTGGTTTTCCGGTAATGGTCAGCAAAGGAATATCCCGGTAGCGAAAGCATCGAGGCATAGCTCAGAGTCTGAATTTCCCAGCTCGCGGGCATCGGATTCTCGGTCCACTGGCCGCCGGGTCGCGGCGCATTCCCGATGACCCGGTGAGGGACGGTTTTCTCGGGCTCATATCGCCATTCGATGTTGGTGGTGCTCTGGAGCTCCTCCACGTCGACGCTGGGACGGACGAGTGTGTCCAGTAATACGTTAACCGGCAGCGCCTGAGTGGAATAGGAAAGACGTGATGCAGCGAAATGCTCCGTTAACGCATCCACATCAGCCCTTAGAAGAGCCGGGGCACTCCTGAGCTTTGCATCGAGTAAAGGGTCGGGATGCGGATGCTCAGACGAGTAGTACGGAAGATGGCCGTGAAGAATGTACGACAGGATCATAGCAGACGGCCCATTGCCTACAGAACCTTCGGTCAATAAGGTTGGCCATTGGTGAATGGGGGGCAGAAGAACAGATGTTCTGTGGGTAGCCACAGACAGTTGCGCTATGGCGACATACCGATGATAAGGGTGTCAGTTTCCATGGAAGGCTTATATTTGAGTACGACCCCCGACGGTCCGGTCAGCGCGGGGCATAGAGCCACGTCGATAGAGTTTGCGGAGAGCGGAAAGTCAACGCGAACGTTCGGAAACCAGTACTACCTTCGGGAGAAGGGGGAGTAACCGGACAGCCATTGACGTCCCCGTTACATTAGGAGGACAGAATATGGAATCGAGAGAGGATGGGGAGTGAAGGGTTTGAGGAAGTGAGGCGGAAGTGGGAGGATCCAATTCCGCAAACGTATTTAAGAAACGGAGTCTGCTGACAAAACCAGGCAAGACCCTCAGTTTTCAAGGGACAGATATCCGGGCCCTTAGTCTAGATCCAGAGATAAATTTGATAGACGTTGGAGAATAATAATGGAGACTTCGAGAGAACCAGAAGCATGGGCCTCGGGAGAGCGGACCACGGGCCATTAGGAAGATATCGAGTGGGAAGGCTTGCAGGGAGCCGCCAGAGAGAATCGGAAGATCATTGGAAGGTGAAGGCAACGTCACCTCATCACCTCAGCCTCGAATCTTGGCCGGACGTTGTAACTTGCTTTTTCAGGGTATACAGCTAAGGTACTAGGAGTAGGTAGATGCGGACTTGACAATAGTAGGTAAGGTAGATACCTACCTACTAGATACAGTATTGTTACTCTGTACATGGTCATCTGGAGATGAAGTCATCTTTGAATTATTAATCACTGCGGGGTGCATCAGGAAACAGAAACTAGGGCTCAGGCCTCATGACCACGTGAACTTTAGTCAGCATACTTTCCCATTACGGCTTAGGCTGGCTGACGCGGCTTTGGCCTGAGTCCATCTTCCAAGAAAGCCGACGAGCCGCAATTTAATACGAATGGACAGGACAAGATAAGGAGAAGCCATGCTCGGCCTCTTGCGATGATTCTATCACCGTATCCCTCGTCACATCCGCTATAATCCAATAGTTGAGGCTGCGGCTTGGAGTCGTCGGACTGCGCTGGACTTACAAACCCAGCTTACAAGATGTATCATCTGGCTAAGTCCCTGTATATGTACGCAACTAGCAAAGAGGGTATAATCACTAATGCTGGGGAATTCCGAATGCCAAATGCTTACTCGCGCATCATTCTAGAATACTCCGTGCTCCTTCTAGGCCTAGACAATGCCGGCAAGACCACGCTCCTCTCGCAGATTAAAGCCCTCTACCAGCCTCGAGCCGACGGTGCGCCCGCCCCCAACCCCGGGAAAACCGTACCGACCGTCGGTCAGAATGTCTGCACCATCTCTCTGCCGGATATGTACCTGAAGATCTGGGACGTTGGCGGGCAGATCTCCATGCGCAACCTGTGGCAGAGCTATTACTCGAGCTGTCACGCGATCATCTTCGTCGTCGATAGTACAGACGTCGGACAGAATCCTGATATCACGCGGCTTCCATCCTCGAGTAACGGCCGGAAACACTCTGCTGCGAGCTCGGGATCGGGGACGACGGCAGACAACGAAGGCCACGAGAATGAGTCGTTCGCTGAAGAAATGGCCGGGATTAATGCACCTGGTAGCGACTTCGGCCGATTAGACGAATGTCGCCAGGTTCTGGAGTCCGTGCTCCGCCATTCCGATGTCGCTGGAGTGCCTATCCTCGTGCTGGCGAATAAGCAAGACCGGGAAGACTCGGTGGAGGTTGTCCGGATCAAGGAGGGTTTTGTGCGGAAGGTCTTCGAGGGCGAAACAGGTGGTGGTGTGCGGGATAGTCGGGTGTTACCGATCAGTGCGCTTATCGGGTCTGGTGTACAAGAAGCTGTGGAATGGGTTCAAAGTAGGGTGAAGTGGAATAAGGAAGGAAGACCGCCGGTTATGAGGTGACCGGTCTGACTCAAGCCCCTTTTATCGTCAAGGGTTTGTGAATGCAAGTCCCCCTGACTGTCCGGTTTCAATTATATTCTGTGTTATAATAGCCTGTTGGGCGCTGGGCGTTTGTGATTCCGGCTGCGAAGATACCTAGATAGTTTCTGTTCTATATTCTCATTTTCTCTGAACTTGCCTGGATACCTGCTCATCTGCCTTGCTCCAATATACGGAGTATATGTTCCTACCTTATGCTTGGCGTCTACAGTTCCCCCCAGCCCAAGCCTAAGAAATTAACCAAACAATGGATCTAACCTAACCCACCTTACCATGCACCTGACGTCACCCGTGTCTAGGTCTATACGGTAAGGTAGGTTCGAGACTACCTACGGTACTAGGTAGAATTCCGACAAAGCTGAAGTCATACCAAGGGTGCACATCTTACTCATGCCATCACCTTTTAAGCAAAGATTGTATGATACGATAATGAAGTCAGCATGCCCACCTGACGTCATGCCCAATCGGGACGAGTTAGGGTATGTCCAGCTTATAGGTATATAACCATAAGCACAGCTCACATAGATCACTAATTACTTATTGACAACTCAATTCCATTGTCCTCCTGAAACAGACAAAAAGTAAAAGCAGACAACAACTTGAGAACAATCACCATGTCCGAACTCAGCAACGTCCCCAATGCCAAACAAGGCGAGTTCCACCCAGGCGTCAAGCCAACCGGTCCAAACCAGCAGCCTCACGGTCCCCTTTCAGTAGACAAGGTGCGTACGAACCATCCTTATATCTTACGCCCTTACTCCAGAGGAAAGATAGGAGAGAGAGAGAGAGTGTGTGTGTGATACTAATCAGTGTTCTGGGTGAACAGCACAAACCAGGCACAAAGGCCTCCCCCGCGGACTACGCGCCTACATTCAAGACCGAGACTCATCCTCCGGGCACCGCGCCGGCCAGCAGCTCCTATCAGCCGAACCCGGTCGACCATAGCGGCTCGCAGGCGCTGAACCCGAACGTGGAGCGAAGCCACGGGAAGGAGGCTGTGAGGACTACCGCCGAGCAGACCCTCATGGGGGCTACTTCGCAGGATGTTCACAAGGGAATGGGAGCGCCTGCTTCTGGGCAGACAAGCACTGAGCTGCACCATGATGGACAGCATGGGCGAAAGAATCCCGGTGGCTCGTATGAGGGTGGTGATATGAATATTCCTGAGCAGTTCAACACTCGGACCGATCAGAAGCTTTCGCAGAAGCCGACTGCCGCGCAAGGGAGCCATTAGTTATTTGCACGGAGAGATGGGACGGATAACTGCAATGACGCGGGGCGTTCTTTGCATTAAATTGTGGTACTATTAGCATTAGTGTACAATTAACATGATTTAAAATGGGTATCATGACCGAAACACTTAAAAAGTTCAAGAGAAAATGTTGAAAAATAATCAAGTGGCTGCGCCGAGGCGATCTCGTTCATTTGACACGTTACTCCCGTTCACTTCGCTCACCTTCTTCGGCCAGCTCCGGGCAATGTCGATGTTTGCCCGGGGAAACCACATTTCCAAAAAGGTGTAGAGTAGAAAGTCAATCACAACGCAGAGGCAGAAGAGCTTTCCAGCCCACACTCCGCAGCCGTAGTATCGCTTTAACCGGTCGATCAGACTGAAGTTGCGGACTCTATCACCGGCCTCTTGGATCTCCCCGGGATAGTACCCATAGAATTCCTGGGGACTAATATCTCCCGAAATACCCTTGTATACTCGCTCTGTTCGGTGAGCTACATCCGTCCATGAATACATCACTTTAACCTGATCGTGAAATCGTTCGGTACGGACTTTGTTGGATCGCAATGCACTGATCGCTTTGCTAGTGGCCAATACAATATCGTCTTCCTCTGGCTTTGCGAAAGTCGTCATGTGCTGGGGGAGCACCTCAGGTATGCCCCCAACGCGAGTGCAGACCACGTATAACCCGCAACTAGCGGCTTCGACAATAACAGTCCCGAACGCCTCCGTCAAACTGGGATGAAGATAGATGTGGCCTCTGACCATCACGTCTCGGACCTCCTCGTGCCGAATAGCGCCGATCATTTCAACCTTATCTTGAAGAACGTTCCGTTCCAGCATCTGCTCTAAGTCGATGGCTTTTGGACCGGACCCGGCGACGATAAAACGTACATTAGGATGGGATTCTAGAATCCTTGGAATAGCCGCTATTAGAAGATCTGTGCCTTTGTTGTAGAAAAGGCGTGAGATGACGACGATAGTGATGATATCATCAGGACCGATTGGTTTCGGAGCCGCCTGTATCTGCTGCGTTCCGCCAGATAGCCGGTCATTTTCACGGTGAGCAACATGTAAAGGTCTGAAATTTTCTGCCACAACCGCATTGGGAATGACGGAGACCATTAACGGGTCGAGTGATGCTCGTAGCACCGTGTTCTCTTTGCTAAACAAGGCATCAACATCGTTTCTTGATTTAGGAGCTCCAACTTACCAAGTGTGGCTCACGCAGATGACATGATCAACATCGCTCAGTGTGAACTTCAGCAGCTTGTTGGTCAGAATCGAACCTGCGTCCGCAAATCCGAACAATGAGTGGTCAGTAAATGCGGTCCGCAGGCCCATAGTCCGGGCATGCAGGATGGCCTCGTGGCAGAAACTGCTCAGACTCTGGTGTCCGTGGACGATCTGGATTTGTTCCCGAATGACGATGTTTCGAAAGATGGGAAAGAATGAAAACACGGTGGGCATTGTTGTTTCTCGGTATATCACGAGAAACGGTACATGGTAGACTTTGAGCCCATTGGTTAGATACCGGACTCCCGTGCGACCTTTATACGCATGGGTTATAATGATGACCTTGTGGCCCCGGTCGATAAGTTTCTAGTACATAATCAGCAAACTGCTACTGTCGCGGCCACGCAGGTTTCCTACTGTAGACAATTGATATATGTGACTTTCCACCCCACCTGCAGGAATTTAGTAAACTACGTGAAGAGTCGGGGTGTTGTGACCCACCTGGCTGGGGGAAGAAGAAGTCACTGACCATACTGAAGGAAGCCATATACTTAGTATACGTGTCTCGGCATAGATAGGTGGGACTCACGCAATGTTATAAGGCATATTGACCGTCAAATAGATAATCTACCTGATACGCAACAAAATCGTCATGTCGGCCGGATAAAAGCGTGCCCATGCGTCAGCTGCTGTCCCATCTTGCATGCAACCATGCTCTCAACCAGAATGCTTGTTGTAAAAAGGAGAAACCGGGCTTAATGCTAATATTGGAAGATCGAAAGGTCCAGACCCTGGCGGTATCCTAGGCGGTGTGGTTTTCTGCCAGTATTTTCTCACCGCGCAAAAAAATATTTGGAAATAGATTATTTTCGCGAATTCGAGATTCAGCCAGACGTTTCTACCATAAATACCTCTATCATGGCTGGCGACCGGTCAGACAAACATGGTACGCCAATGAAGTCTACTCCGACGCCAACGAGCGGAAAGAAAACACACAAGCGAAAGAGAGATCTCGATGGGTCTGCCGTCGCTTCATCTACCCCGACAAAGAAATCCAAGCAAGATCAGAACGACTCGTCCACGCCTGTCCCGGCCAGAGAAAAGAAGAGGAAAGAGAAGCGAACCGATCAGGCCTCTCTTGATAAAGGCAAGAAAGAGTCGGGTAAAGAGGAACGTGCTGTTTCGCCTAGCAACGAAAAAACGAAATCAAGTCCCAAACAGAAGAAGATATCAAAGCGGAAATCTACGGATGATCGTGACGGGCATGAGGACCCTGCGGGTTTATTAGAGGGTAGCAATACACCGAAAAGCTCGAAAAAGGTCAAAGACAAGGAATCTGGAAAGGCAAGGAAGCAGAAGCAGTCGCAAGTATCGACTCTGGATGGAGAGGAGGAAAACGATTCAAAACGAACAAAGAACAAGTATGCGGGAATATTATCTAAGTTTGAAAGATCGGCAAAGGTAAAAGAAGCTGCTGCGGAGAAGGGAATTGAGGAGGACAAGGCGGGGGAGGCAGATTTGAATACGGCTGAGCCTGTCGTTGCGAAAGGCTTGGAGCCTATTCCCCAGCCTGAACCTGTTCCTGAGGAAGACGTGAAACCAACCTACTCTTCGCTTCCTCCCTGGCTGGCTAATCCATTGAGGACGTCAGCTGAAACTAGGACCAAGTTCTCCAACTTAGGGATTGAACCCAAACTTCTCAGTGTTCTTGAGCGCAATGGGTATAAAGAAGCTTTTGCTGTCCAGTCTGCAGTAATACCACTTCTTCTGAAAGGACCCAGGAACCACTTTGGTGACTTGTGCGTTTCAGCAGCTACTGGTTCAGGAAAGACCTTGTCTTATGTTCTTCCCCTTGTTACCGAACTCGAGCAGGCCCAAGCTCCGAGACTTAGAGGGCTTATAGTGGTCCCGACGCGTGAGTTGGTCAAACAGGCCAGAGAGGCCTGTGAATTCTGCACGGCAGGGTCAGGTTTACGTGTTGGTTCCGCTGTGGGAAACGTGGCTATCAAAGACGAGCAAAAGTCTCTGATGCGTGTTGATCAAGTCTACAGCCCCGAAAGCGTAAAGTCGAGACAGCAAGCGGAGCTGACAGGTGATGACTGGACGGAATTCAGTCTTCAAGATTATGTCTCTAGTGCAACCGACTTGGGTGAAGCCTTACCCGGATATGTGCACAAAGTGGAACCCAACGTTGATATCCTCATCTGCACGCCCGGTCGTTTGGTGGATCACATCCGCTACACAAAAGGCTTTACTTTGAAGCATCTCCAGTGGCTTGTAATTGATGAGGCGGACAGATTGCTCAACGAGAGCTTTCAAGAGTGGGTCGATGTGGTCATGACTTCGCTCGATTCTCGAACAGCTCCTGGAGCGTTTGGCCGGAGTGGAGAGTTCCTGTCTGATATCGGACATCCTTTGCAGACGAAAGAGCCTAGGAAGGTGATTCTTAGTGCTACCATGACTCGAGATATTTCAAAGTTGAATTCTCTCCGGCTCACGAACCCTCGCTTGGTTGTGGTTGGAACCGCGGAAGAAACTACAGCAGAGGAAGACGGCGCGAATATCCGTCCGGACGAGAAGTTCACGCTTCCAACTACATTGAAAGAACACTCCATTGCGGTTGGCGACGGGTCACAGAAACCACTATACCTCCTGCGTCTACTACTGGATGAAATCAAAATTGACGTTCCTTCGCTGCCAAAACGCGCAAAATCTGGAACTACCAAGCGGGAAGAATCCACCTCTGAAGAAACGAGCTCAGACGACACAAGTTCAGACGACACAAGTTCAGATGAGACAAGTTCAGATGAGACTTCCTCCGATAGCTCACCCGAGTCTGACTCTGACTCCGACTCCGACTTTGACTCCTCAGACTCCAGCTCCTCATCAAGCGAAGCCTCCAACTCGTCAGACAGCTTCGACTCTGCCTCTGCCTCCGAAGGCGAAGAGCCAGAATCAACGACACCCTCAACCCAAGCCTCCCAACGAACCACGGTCCTAGTCTTCACCAAATCCTCCGAATCCGCCTCCCGTCTCTCCCGTCTCCTATCGCTCCTCAACCCCTCGCTCTCTGCCCTTATCGGCACAATCATCAAATCCAACAATTCCTCCGCATCTCGCAAAACCCTCACAGCATACCGGCGCGGAAAGCTCTCCATCATCATCGCCACAGACCGTGCATCTCGTGGTCTAGACCTCCCGTCTCTGACGCACGTGGTCAACTACGATGTTCCAGCTAGCATCACGACGTATGTGCACCGTGTTGGTCGTACGGCGAGAGCAGGCAAGGAAGGGTCCGCGTGGACGCTCGTTGCGCATAGAGAGGGCCGGTGGTTTACGAATGAGATTGCTAGGGGGGCGGATGGGAAGATCACCCGGGCGTCGAAGGTCGAAAGGGTGGCTATGAAGCTGGAGAACATGAAGGATGTCAAGTCCAGATATGCGGCTGCGTTGGACGTCCTTGAAAAGGAGGTGAATACGGGTGGGAGTAAGAAGGGGGCGGCGCGGTCTAAGTCGTCATAGCAGGAGCATTTACTTACTATACTTCTCATTAGTGTTATATAGATACCTTATTATCTTATTATATCCTCAACCGAGAGGTCGCCCACCTTCGACCCTACTGCTACTGTGTTACAGCTTTTCTACTCGGGATGACATTCTTACCTAGACTTTCGGATTACACTCCCGTTCGTCAAGTTCTGACTTCTGTCCGAACATTCTACGGCCTTGATGGACATCCGGAACTACGTTCCTGAACTTTCATAAAATGTCAAAACCACGCCCTATCGAGGAAGCTTCCTAAATTCTCACCTATTTAACCTTTTTTCTTTTTCTTTTTCTTTTTCTTTTTTTCTTTTTTTTTTTTTTTTCCAGCATCGAACCTCTTCTTCCCTCAAAATCAACTGCTACCACAATCAAGACCCAGCTGTCTTTTGCATCGAATCATCGAAGCAGCTGAGGTATCCTATCCGTCCTGGGCGTCATCCTATCCTTTCCCCTTCTTCGACCTTCATAAACGCCCACCTTCCCAACCGCACAAAACCCATCCCCCACCCATCCCATACATCAGATGAAATGTCGTCCAAGTCCCAAATCAGTGCTGGAGCTGGACCATCTGATACCAGCAAGTCCTCGTCAAGCCAGCCATGCAGCCGCCCCAAGCCAGGGAATGCCACCACCACCATCCTTGACACTAGCAAAGCCGACAGCAAGCCCGAATCCAATACAGACGAAGACACCACAAGCATGGCCGGCACCGGCAACGTCAAGGGCAACGGTAACGGTAACGATGACGGTAAGGGCAAGGGCCGTGCCGACGACAACCACAGCAGCAGCAGCCCCAACATATCCGAACCAGTACCCTGCACCCCCTTTGCCTCATACTGTGCCGCCTCCATGGACGAAATAGTTCCGGGCCTATTCATAGGCAACTATGCATCCACGCAGTGCGTAGGCTACCTGCGTGCAAACAACATCACCGCGATCCTCTCCCTCACTTCGCAGATGCGCCCTCACTGCGGCGCCGCCTTCGCTGCCGGGATCCCGAGTTGTCGGATGCAATGGGTCTCCATTGCGGACGACATGGAGGAAAATATGCTGCAGGACATGGAAGGGATGTGCGACTTCATTGAGTCTATTGCGCCACGGCGGCTGCGGGATCTGGGGTCGCTTGATATCAAGGATGCTGAGTGGGCGGCTGACGGGAGAGAGGGTGCTGTGCTGGTGCATTGTCATGCGGGCTATTCGCGGTCTCCGGCGGCCGTTGCGGCTTATCTAATGCGAAATTGGATTTGGACATGGAGACGGTGCTGGAGCATATTGGTAGGAGGAGAAAGGTGAATCCCAACCAAGGGTTCCAGCACCAATTGATGCTTTGGAAGGAGGTTGGGTTTAGGGTTTGGATGGAGAAAGAGTTGAGGAACAGCGTTATTGCAGTGGTCACCAAGCCGGAGTATGAGAAATTTATAACGGACAGCCTTGCTCTCAGGATTTCCAGGGCTATTCGGGACTACACCAGAGCGTGTCTGTCTCCTGGACTGGCTTGACTGGCTTGACTTGTCTGTGCTTGCTTCTGGGGTTTACTCGAACCATTGTTGCGTGTGTTTTGGGGGTTGGGAAGTTAATTACGACTACAGCTTTGCATCAGCTTTGCATCTACCTTGGTTTGTTGCTCGTTCCGGGTGTTCTGTGATACACAATTTGGTTAGAATCTGACTATCCAAGCTCGTAAAATGTGAAGACTATTCCAAACTACTAAGTGGTCAGCCATTATAATTTCCCGTGTATTACAGGAGAAAGACAACCACCTGGAACTAGCACCAACCGGAAGCTCCAAGATGTGAGAAACGACGATATATCAGAAGAAAAGCCCCTCAATCCTCTGGAGAGCGACCGTTTCTATACAGCCATAGACGGCTGACATCTTTCACGCGTCGGCGTTGCGAGCCAGGCTCTGAAGCACCCATTTCCATATCCATAAAATCATTCGAGTCCAGGACTCTGTTGTCCGGGCCAAGTGTAAAAATATGGTCCAAGTAGTGCTGATTCAACAGATGGCCGGTACCTGGACGGACAAAAAGTTGGCCCATAAACCGGTTCGGTATACTGATGAAGTTCAACACGCCTATTACGCTCACAAGATCTCCCGAATTGGCGTAGTGCTCAATGTGTAGTATAGTGTCGTTTTCTTCCAGATTCGCTTTATGGCTCTGAGGCTTTGGTTGTTCAGGGGATTTCGGGGCTTCTGGGACGGCTCTGTAGGGGTTGTTGAAGTGGTTGGCAGGATTGGCAAAGGTATAGATCTCAAGCTTGCGGAGAAGACCCTGCGGTATCTCGTTGAGCAACCAATCTGCTATTAGGCCTCCTTCAATACCTCCTTGGCTGTGTACTATCATAACCACCTTGGTATATTTCTGGTTCAGCAACGCTGCTCTGGCAAGAGCATACGCATCCCTAACATCTTGGGTTGCATAGGAGAAGTCCCTCTGAATGATGCACTGAATGAAGTCGAATACAAGCCCGGCCCTAAACATGCAGTCAACACTTTGAGCCCATACAAGAAGACTCCTCGGACGGACGTAGGGTTATGCAATCCTGTGATTTTCCTACCGAACGTATGGCCCAGACGGTCGATATTGGACTGAAGCCACCTCTGGCTAAAGGATGATCGTCAGCTCTATAGAAAACCCAGTGACATAATAATAGACCCATACCCAGTAGCAATGCCGTTGATATATATCCAATGCTCATGCGCATGCTCAGGGTTCTCCAGTTCAGGGAACCTCGATACCAGGACACGCGATCCTCGATTCAAAA
The DNA here is from genome assembly GCA_025688805.1 of Aspergillus egyptiacus. Classification (NCBI taxonomy): domain Eukaryota; kingdom Fungi; phylum Ascomycota; class Eurotiomycetes; order Eurotiales; family Aspergillaceae; genus Aspergillus; species Aspergillus egyptiacus. The sequence goes on along the minus strand of MU628489.1, from coordinate 53,728 downwards.
CGACATCACAGAGAACCTTATTGATCCCCACGAATGCCCCAATATAGACGCTAATCCATAAAGCAGGGACCATACAAACCACACAGACGGGTAGGGACACGAGAAACACGATCTGGAGCAAGCTGAGAATGAGGTGAAAGGCCAAATTGCCTATGTTACCCAGAGAAGGATAGAGCTCGTTCAGATCACCGGACTTATTGGGAGTCAGAGGCCACAACAACCCCGGTATCGCCCAGGCACTGCGCAGGACGAGGCGGAAGTCTTGCCACAACAATCTCCATGGTGATGCGGTGTAAGGCAGGGGCGTTGCTGGTTCTGTGCTAGACTGAGGAGGGAGAAATAAGGATAACATGCTCACCCAGTGGCTGACAATAACGAAAAGGGAATATTGATGGGGTTGAGCGATACCAGTATGAGTAGAGTGAGGTGGAAGGATGGAGGAGGAAAGTTGAGACTCGCGTGATGTGGTGGTCATTTACCTTTGAACCAACAAGGAAGCTCCCAGTAAGCTCAGCTCCAGCTCCAGCTGAGTCTCCTCACACTACTTACAGGTACGCACGCTCTCACAGCGCCTTTGAAAACTCATTGTCTTCCCCACGCTGACTGACTGACAAAATAGCATAAAGACGGGCAGCTCTCTACAATGACCTTTCTCCGACATAGAGCATCAAAAGAAACAAAACAAGACAATGGATTCTCAAGAATATATACCACCCCTCCTACCTTCCATCCAGGGTTGCTCTCAAATACCACCCAAAACATCCTCAATATTAAGTCGCAGGACAATCCCAGATATCAGCAATGTCTGCCCATGAGCCAAACCCTGGCTATCCTTTCACGGTGCTCGATCTCCGCAAAGAAGAGCTGGACTTACTGGTCGGGATTCTGACCCTAGCGAAACCCACGGAGCTCTCCAGCCATGCCGAAAAGCGTGCCGGACGAGAAACACACCGTTACATACGAAGCGCCATCAGGAAGCTCCCTTCTAACCTGCGCAAAAGTCTATCCATCCTAATCCTCCCCAGCGTCTGCCTCAGCCTCGCTCCCTTATGCAGCACCCACAACGGCCTGAACCCGTACATCACCAACGATATCTTCCGGCTAATCCAGTGCGAAGTCAAAGACCAACTGGATTTCATCGCCCAATACTCCCCAGAACCTCTTCTTCCTGAGATTGAACCAGTAGTGTCCTCTCTGCAATCCCTACAAGGAATGTGGCGGGTTTCTCATCAATCCAACCACCGAAGTTGCAATATCCGATACCAGGAAAACAAATGCGAAGCGTGCATAATCGCCCGCATCCTAAGCAGCCCATTTCACCTGCGGAACCTGCGCGCGACGCTCGAAAGTCGAACGCGCACCAAGTGCAAGTACCGCGTTCCGAGACTCAGTCCCGTCGTCGACGCAGCCCTAGCGACCATGGACGAACACATCCGTCGGCACCTGGAGGCCAAGGCTTCACATCTCGCCGTAGATCTGAAAACAGCTCGGAAGAGAGCTTTCCGCAACATGATGTCGCACGCTCGCGACTGTGATCGGAATTGTATGAGGCCCAGCCCGGGCCGTTCCCAACTGGCAGAGAAAGGCACCAACGCGAATCCCAGCCCTCGCCGGTCGTCGGTGTCAAGTACTCATACCGTCACCATCTATGTGTCCCAGGAGATAGCTGAGTCAGATATATCGTCACCGACTAGCCCACGATTGGAGGGCGAGCCATACACGCCCACGACCCGGGACGGGCTCCTAGACGATATTATCGCTGCGTATAAGGACACTCCAGAAGAAAGCAATTCTGTCCCCATCCCAAGCCCAACTAACATCCACCGAACTCATATCACCAGAAACCCCTATCCCCTGGCCAACGCCCAGCATGGTGAGCACTTGCTCAGCGGTGGTAATGGTCCAAACCAGCCTAGTATCAACTCCACAATGCTGTACCAGGCCCTGTTGGAGGACTGCTCCCACTCTGCACACGGAAGTGTTGGCGAGATATTAACCCGTTGTCGGGCCGAGCATTCTAGTCTCGAGCGAGCACAATGGTATGCGAAACGATTGCGTATGTCTCCTGAATCGTGTTATTCTCGCCCAACGGATACGGGACGGTTCTCGGACATTGAAGCCTCAGATTATAGTGGTGAGACGTCGGAGAAAGAGGCAAGGCGTGACACCACCTGGAGCCTTGTTATAGGCGAGACTGATACCAGCCAATGGATTTAGAACAGTGTATATCCTGCACCAGTGAGAAAATGGAATGGCCGAGTATGGTACGATGTAATGGGGAGATGAGATAGACCGCGTGTGTGCCATAGATTTCATTTTAGACAGGACCTGAGATAGAGATTTCTTGATGGTCATCCTCTATTGATTTAGAAAGAAAGTGGTACAGCCCGATGAGACATAGCTTCAGATGCAAAGGTGAGGCATGAAAATGTAAAATCGTAATTTTCATCTGCGTTTTCACGCACCTGCCCTAATTATAAATATTCCACAATGAAATTATTAAACATCACTGTACAGACCATGGACAGCCGTAATGCCCAATTATTAATAAAGAGTACTTGTGGTACGAGACCAAAAGAAAATTCCCCAATACCTGGAGACGACCTGCAGCTCCAGAGATCGATACAAGGGGATCAAGAGAAGCGAAGGAGGTAGAAATAGTTCAGACAGCATGGATCTCAATATTATCGGTCTACAAGACACTGCTGGCCACGCCGTGGTTCGCACTCTTTAGCGAGTCAACACTCGGCGATAGGGTAGCTGTCTTCTTGCGCAACCGAGTTCGCGCTCCGTCACTTGTCTCCTCGGGTGAGATGACCGCAGCATCCTGTCTGGGCTGTTCAGAGACCACGTTGGTATCAGCGTCTGACTCTGGAGCCATCCCAGCGTCAACTAGTTTCTGAGCGGCTTCCCGAGATCGTTCATAACGAAGCTTCACCTCACCCTTCCATTGGGTATCAAACAGTCGATCCCAGATGATGAAGAAAGGCTGCGAGAAGTTCGTTTTGATACCCCAGCTTTGGTGGTGGATATCGTGGTAGGCAGCGTTATTGGCTGTCATATGCTGGAAGGGATCCCAAGGAAACGCGTAACCGCAGTGGTCATCAACAGTCTTAATGGTTGAGACTGTGAAGAAGAACACACTCTGTCGGTGGGTCATGCCGGACGTTAGAAATCCAATGCCGGCACCAACAGTGTCAAGAAGGAACCCCTCAACTGGATGGTTGTAGAGGGCGCCAAAGGCATAGGGAACATATAGACGGTGATGACGCGAATGGAACTTGACTAAATAAGAATCAGTATCAACAAAGTTTTAAGAGTAAATTTTCAAGCCTTACCGTAAAGCCAGCGGTTTAGATGCATTGCACGGTGAAGGAAGTATTGCCACGTATCCACGACACAAATGGCCCAGAAGAACTGCAGCGCAGGAATGCAACACCAGTAAATGAAGCTTCCCAAAGTGAGTTCCCAGCTTGTAAAGGCGGGCGCAACAGTCTCAATGCCACTCTCCGAAATGGATTGGGTAATATCGGGGTACCGTCCACCAGCAACGACTCCAGCCAGCACCTTGTGTCCATTTTTAGACAGATCCGCCGCCATACCGGATGCATCCAAGCCAAACATAGCCAGAAGGTAAGGCAAGCCTCTCTGAACGTAGCGAATACGGCGTGCCCAGACAGCCACATCATATTCCTCTCGGCCGACGTACTCAATATCGTCGAAGTACGCTAATATAAGACCTGCAACCGTTTGAACCACGTGTTGTAAGACGACATCCCTTATCACGTCCCAGCGAGATACTCGGTTTCTCGTGAGGAGCTCGGCCGGCGTATGCAGACGGTATTGCGAGAACAGATCGTAGACATCGATGAAATGAAAGAACATGGACACAGTCCAGTACGCGACGATCGGAGCAATCAGGGCGAGAATATTGTCAGAAATTCCATCGATAAGCGGAGGGCGCGGAGCGAGGGTATAGGCCGGAAGAGGAGGGAGGTCAGAGACTACAGACGTATTCGTAGCCATTGTGAGGCAGGCAGGACACTGGGAAATCGAGCAATCAAAAGCAGGTGGCTAAGAATGGTTTGACAAGCATCGGTCTTGTAGGTTCGATGGTCGATGGAACAGCAAGTCTATAGCAAAGAGAAGAGCGCAGTGGAGAGCCGTTTAAAGATAAAATACCGGCTACAAAAAGGCGGTGTTGTCGACGAGAAGGAGGAAGATGCAAATTTATAGATTGTAGGATCGGCGAACTGGACAATGATCGGACTCCGCTGTCCTGAGATGGCCCACCCTCAGGGGATTGCGGTAGTAAGCGACGAGGGCGAAAGCGAAGCACGGGCGATTATACGTGAAATTAGGGCGGATTATTAGTTTAGGGTCGGACGATGAGGCCTGCTTAGGGACTCGAAGTTGAGGGGAAGCACATAAGAATGGAGATAGGAAAGGAGCGTCGAAGGCAGTAGGAAAAGACCTTCGGGTTGACCGTTTGAAGAAGTTGGGAAAGGAACGTGGACTTAGGTTGGAACTGAAAAGTCAAGCCCGAGTGGCGCCATGAGGAGGTTCGAGGCTGCGAAGCGGTATCACATACGTAACGATACACTAAGGCGGTATTTTACCTAGTAAATCTATGTATGGTATGGTAAGATCAGATATCCTTATTGCGGCCTGAAAGATTAGGCGGAAATGGTAAATCTTCCATCTCTTATATCCCTGCGTTATTCCAGGAGCGCATAACCAGTGGAAAGATGATTCTTGTACTCGGTCAATCCCGAAATCCGGCAGATACTCTATTAACTGCGAGGAGAAATTGAAGGAAATTTGCCTTCGTGCCTGAGTCCAGACCAGGCTGGAAACAGTCTAGTGGTGCCCGTGATCCGCCGCTCAAGAAAAGTAGAGAGGCAGAAGAAAAAAAACCCCACCAAAACCGCTAAATAATAAACCTCAATTTTTCCCCTCTTCCCTTCTTTCTCCCTTCTCTTCTCCAGCCTGAGTCAACCATCAGACCTCCTCCGTCTTCTTCTTGTGACTTTGTTGTACGATCTTTCTTCTCCACACCCGCTTTTCAAAATGATTATTTACAAGGTTCGTCGTTGATATCACTCTTCTTTCCGCCGATTGAACACCCCGTCTCTACCCCACTCTACAATTTCTCCAGATGGTTGATCGCAAGCACACTGTGTCCATCAACGCTTCCGATTCAGCAATCAATCCCAGTACTCCAGGCGTAACTGACACTTTGGCCCTACAGGATATCATCTCCGGTGACGAGGTCCTCTCTGACACCTTCAACATCAAGACCGTCGACAAGGTTTTCTACGAGTGCGACTGCCGCAAGTACCTCAAGAAGAAGAACGAGGACTTCGCTCTCGAGGGTGCCAACCCCTCCGCTGAGGATGGCGGTGATGAAGGTGGTGAGGAAGGTGGTGAGGTCATGGTCCACGACATCGAGGACCAGTTCCGTCTCGTCTGGCTCAAGACCGAGGAGGGCATGAAGCCTTCCAAGGAAGCTTTTAAGGGTCACCTGAAGAGTATGCATCTCCACATCAAATTCCTGCCGCCAAGTATAAGCTGACGCCTGGTCTCCTACAGCCTACATGAAGAAGGTTCTCACCAAGCTCCAGGAGAAGGGTGCTCCCAAGGAGGAGATCGATGAGTTCAAGGCCAACGCCCCCGCTGCAGTCAAGAAGATTCTTGGCAACTACGACAACTACGATGTCCTCATGGGTGCTTCCATGGACGGTGATGCTATGTACGTATCTCATGGTTTATGATGCCCGTCTATACTTGCAACTAACGGACATGCAGGCACGTTCTGATTGACTTCCGTGAGGACGGTGTCACCCCCTTTGCCACTCTCTGGAAGCACGGTCTTGAGGAGATGAAGGTTTAGATTACGATTTCATGAAGAATATTGTTCGACGAGGAAACAAAAGAAGGGAGATGGAGAGCGCAATTCGCCCTGGCTGTGTCAGAAACGCAGACCTGCTGGATGTATCTCAATTGTCTTCCGCCGTTCATGCGATACCATCTCATTTCTCATATAATATCCTAAGCTCTTCTATTTCACATTTCTGGATCCTACCTAGTCAGAATCAGAGTCACGCCTGCTACGTCCACATTTTTGCGCGCTAGAAGGCCTTGATAATACAGTATAACCGATCCACCATCCCGTTACTCGAATGGAAATTGACCTCAACCTACTGCTCGGCAAAGCGCTGATGACAACCCAAGCTTGTATATAAATTATGTATAAAGCACGTTCTTACGGCGCGGGTCCAAACCCCGGGCCCCAGACTTCCCCTGATCTCAAATTATTTTCCAGTAAAGCGATTATGGCGAACAATTGCATACTGAAGTAGAAGAAGGCTACAGCGGCCTACATTGTTGTGTTCATGATGCTTAATTACAATAATACTCCGACCTGAAGTAGAAGATGTCTTTAGATAATTCTGCCTCCATTATCTGGATATGTATATTTATATATGTGTATATATATAAAACCATTCTGCAGGCAGATGGAACGTCGCAGATACGCATCACCTGCGGGGAAAAAAAGTATCTAAACCATTCCGTAACAATGCTCATAAGAAACCAAATTATCCAGTCAACCAACAAGATAAAAAGTAACAAAAAAAGAGGGGAAAGAAAAGTTGACCCCAGAACTCCCATGCTAACAATAACCATTATTATTCCACCCCTGGCTCCGCAATCCGGGAGGACTGCCACCCATCCTCATACTGGACTCATTCGCACCTAAGCCGCCACTCTGGCTTGCCCTTCCAGAGCCGAGGTCTCCGAAATCTAATCCCGTAACGGGGTCAAGCTCCATCATTTCATCGGGGACTGGGAGATGCTGGCCGAAGACGGCGTCCCATTGGTCCCAGTCAAAGTTCAGATTGGGGTCGATCATTGAGGGTGGTGTGGGAATGTGGGGGGACATGGGGTGCGCGGATGGGGAGAGCACATCTGAGAAGGAAAGTGAGGTTTGTGCTGGTGGTGAAGTGGGTAAGGAAGGAACCTGGGGGAAGGGTATGGTGGGTGGTGACATGGGGGTAGAGGAAGTCTTGAGAGGGGCCGTGTTTGGACTTGAGGGGTCGGCGGGAGCAGTTAGTGTGTTGCAAACGGCAGATGATGTAGGAGTCCGGGGGAAGCTCGAGGCTGGTGGAAAATGGAGGATCTGAGGATGCGGCAATGTTGGTCCGGATAGAGCGGGCGCGGTGGGGCCCATTTCGTAGTGCAAGGGACTTGCAGATGGAATAGCGGTAGTACCAAGCGTAGAGGCAATACTTGGGAGTGCTTGAGAGCGCGTCATATTATAAAAAAGCCTCGAAAAATCCAACAACTGTTCGGGGGTGTGTATGGGTTGTAGATACCCTGAAGAGGCAGAGTGGTAAGGGTTTGTGGCGGCACATTCGTCGCCCACGGTCACTCCAACTTGGAGCTGAGCCTGCTCAGTCCATAGCTTTTGCGGATCGAGCCCTGCCTTCTGCCATGCTTTCAGGCGCAGTCGGCGGATCATGTCCCATGCCTCACGGCCGCCATCTTTCAGCGGCCGTTGAGTTGAAATGCCATCTTCCCCTCCGACGACACCTCCATCCGGGCCAGTAAGCGAGAATATTTTGTCAATGAATGCCCGTGACCTTGGAGCTTCCGGGCTATATGGCCGCTCATAGAGATCGATCAGCATAATCATAGTGGCATGCATTGGCTGGTGGTTCCCAGGCCAACTCCATTGGAAGGGCTGAAAATCGGGATCAGTAGCAAGCGAGATAAACTTTTCCATGAACCCATGGCAATGGCGGATTGCGCTATACTTATTAGCGACGGCTTTTTAAAAAAATAGAGCAATGTACCTACCTCTGTCTCGCAGCTGGCCAAATTCGGCTTCTCGCATTTTTGAGAAAAGGCTGGTAAGCAACGCAATAGGCCTAGAACAATGGATTGTAAGTTGAGCCCGCCTTGATTCTGGGGTAGTTGCTTACTTTATCAGCATATAGGCTAAGGATTATCCGCGCCCATTTGTGGAAAGACACAAGAACCGGAGAATGATACTGCTCTGTGCAAGTAGGGGCGGGATCGCCGGGCAGCGCCACATCACTGCGCAGTGCTTCAGTAGGAGATCGCGATAAGGACCATGATCTACTGGAAGTATTTGAAGAAACATCGGTTGGTTTAGCCTCAGGAATCCGTTCAGCAATCGAGTTGAGCTGTGCTTGGAGTTCGACAAGGATTGACCTCAATTCTTCCATATCTCGTCGGGTTACTGGCCTGGTCCCCAGTTGAATCCTCATTATTCGACGAACGGCACCTGGGAGGTGTCAGGCACATGATAAAAAACGGCAAGTGATATGTTACTTACGGGCCATCACATATTTCCCTCGGGCAGCCAAGTAAAAGACATTCACCATCGACGGACCGCCACAGACTGTGGGATCATCAGGGGTATCCCGAGGTCGCAGATTAGTTCTAACCATGTTCTCATAGTGCTCGGATTCCGGAAGACCCAGAAGCGTGTCTTTCACTTCGCTTGTGTCACGGACGTCCCAGAAGTTCTCATCAGTCACCAAAGGTGGTAGCCCGCTGGACATCGCGACGACGCCGTCCATGTGAACGATATGCCACCACATCCGTCGTCGACACTCTGCTTCTGAACCGCCAATTCCAAAGTTTGCGGGATCGCGATGAAGACCCATTGTCTGCGCAACTCGCATGGCCAGACTCACAAATAAGCTACTAGTCAGCGGCTCTTCCTCTTTTGAAAGGATAGTTTGCACAAGCAGATATGCAGCCAGCCCGTGCAATGAAGGACTGCGCGGAAAAGCAGTCTTGGTCAGCCACCGCGTAACCTGGTCATTGTAGGCCTTTGAGAGAGCAGAACGCGTGGCGCCATTGAACTCGGCTTTGATCGTCCGCAGTGAGACCGTTACGGATCCACCGTACCAGATAGCATACAGCAACGGGATGAATGACGGATTCGGACAGGCTTCTCCGGAATAACTTCTGGAATCGTACCAATCCCAGAAGGCGTTGTACTGCTTGAAGATAGTTGGTGGGTGAACAACGGGGCTGATAGGTTGGATTCCTGACATAAAACCTTTATACAAGACGTGGCTTTGTCGTTTGGTAGGCATGTATTCGAGCATATCTGGCTCGACCACTCTATCCTTCACAGACGGCGAGCCATCGGAAGGGAACAATACAGATCTTTGAAAAGCATCTCCAGTTGATAACTTATGTTCGCTGATATGGTCAACCGATGGCATCCACGAACGAGTGGCTGCTTGTGCCACAGTCTCTTCGACGTAGGCGTCATTGGTCCCTGAAGTCTCATGCGAATGAGTTTGATCTCTGAGAAACTGATTGAGTTCATTGATCTAACTAGCATTAGCCTACGCGTCTGTAGTGAAAGAGAGATAATTACCTCGTGCGAGATATAAGCCCAAAAAGTTGTACCGACATATCTAACACTTTATGAGCGCGATTGCAGGTAATGACTCAAAGAGGGACATACCGTGATCTCCCCTCCTCCAAGCTGAGATGTCCTAGGTTCAAAGATCCCACCGGGTCTACCAGATCAGTGGCATGACCGGCTGGTATAGGAAACTCATCACCAGTCGATTCGACAGTACGACGTGGGCTATCAGGTGCAGGATAACCATTCTGAGGGCGACTTTCTAGCTTTGGCGCTTCCTGGGCCGCATTCTGTGCCAGCAGCTGATGTTCCGCCTGACTCATCGGCTGAGATGTTTTGCTCAGACTCTCGATCATCGACGTGAGTTTATCGAGTCGCGCTTCAATCGATCTCTGTTCAGACGGCCCAGCTTGCTTTAAGCGACCGTACATTGATTGCAGGTCCTCGAAATCATCCTCAAGCCGCCGGGAGGACTCCCTCCTGCGCTTGACGCCATGTCCGTCCTTGTCGCGGCTATCACGCGGCCCATCCTCCTTTTGCGATATTGGGTCATAAATGCACTCGGTACCATTCTTCGCGCAGCTCCCACAGACAGGGTGTACTTTGTCGCATTTTACCTTCCGCCTCCGACAGGTATGACAGCTGTAGCTGGCGCGGTTTCGGGTAATTTGGCGACCTGGGCCTTTCCTGCTGCTGGACTTGGCCGCGCTCGACGGGGTGGGAACGGGCCCCGCTGGCTTATCATAGGCGAAGTGAATTGGGATATTCGGAAGCCCGTTTGGAGGGGTGTTGCCGGTCGGACTCGCGTTCATGATCCGTACTTGGTCGCAGTGGCGGGGGAGTTCGTTCGCCGGTTCATCGAAACGCCGACGTATCTGGAGCCCCTCATGTGGGACGCGGAGAAGTCGCAAGGATGGTGGGCCATGCAATGATACAAGGGACTTGAAAAAGCGACAGGTGACAAGTGCGTTAAGAGATACAGAACAGAGGACAAGATCGACCTTGAATTGGAAGTTGGAAACTATGGCCGGGGAGAAGCGGCATCAACGGCCGGCGATAAGCCAGCCAATGATATCCACCACAGTCCCGATTTCCATCGATCTACTCGTACCTTTGTAATATCATATTCTATGTCCAGCAACTCTACCTAACCGCAGATACTGCCTAGGTTACTTGGATGGAGCTAGCAGGGCAACAGCACTTAGTTTCATTCAACAGAGGTATCAAGACCACAGAAATGTAAATGCCTCCACCTACCTACAACGGAACAAGAAGAACGCCTTTTCGCCAATGCAAATGAAATCCAACCGTATCCATACACTGCCTCGCGCATCATAGCCGGACTCTCACTTCATGCCTTGCCCTTCTTTTTATCCTTCTTCTTCTTGTCGCCGCCTCCGGACGGTTCCCCCATCATGCTCGCCATATTTGGCATCCCCGGTATTTGAGGCATACCGGGCATTCCTTGCATGTTCTGCATCTCGGCCATTGCATCTTTCAACGGGTTATCGCTGACCCCACCACCACTGTATGCAGGGGAATGTATCGGTAAGATTTTGCCAATTTTCCAACCACGAGGCGCAGGAGGCGCATCAGGTAGTTTCTCAGGCATGGGGAGCCCTCGAATTCGCAAGCGGTACGGCGATTGGTCGGTAGTAGGATGCGACTTGAGATACTGGGCGACGAGGATGTAGAGATGATGTTCTGCTCAGAATCAGCGACGGGATTTACTTCCAGGTGTCGGAGAAGCGTAATTCTTGTAGAATAAGCCACCGAGTAAATGGACTTACTATTCTTGATCTTTGGGTTGATCGGCCCTCCGCTCTCATTCTTCAACTGCACACGTACTCGCCCCGGGTTCGCCCAGTCCTTGGGATGCAACTTCTCCGGTTCAAAACCGACATGCAATCCTAGCATCTGTACAGCGTCGACGATGTCCCTGGCCAGCGGGTTCTCCACAGCAAGTTCCGCGCCGACTTTGCGGCCCTCCGCACGAGTTCGCGACTTGTCAAAGTACACCGGATACAGGCATTGATAGGTCTTTGGAATTTCTCGCTGCGGCTCGGGGGCAGGTCTCATAGGCATCGATTGCGTTGGAATTGAAGCACCGGAGAGAATTGATTCATTGGCGCGGCTAGGGACCAGAGACGGAGCGACTTCTTCTGGATCTGAGTCGGACACTTCTTCAACTTGGGCGTTGCGGGACATGACTGTTGGAGGCAGATTTCTTGAATAGATGCCTTCAGACTATAAAGAAGCAAGTTCTGACCTCAATCGTCGGTCTGAGGCGATGACAGGCTGTTTGTTGCAGGGTGTAAAGTCCAACTGTCGTTCTGTGTGGAATGGGGTTTAGTGCCCACCGCGGGCAAGAGAGCGGAGAGCTTCCTCTTCCATTGTGTTGCGGCCTCCGACCTCGAGTCGAGCTCCTTGACCCTTCACGAATGTCTTCATCTTTCTACAGGCAGAACTGACGCTCCTCACTATTCTTCTCTCTTTCCTAGCCTATTATAAGCGCCAGACAGCCAAAGCGAGGACATGATCCATTGATTTAGCGAGCAATGAGTTCCGAGTGCTCTTCATGAGCCCATCAATGGGAATAGCAAGGATACACACGACTGCCTCACAAAGGAGCTAGCCTTTGAATTTACTCTGGGGAAGCCTCTTAGTTTCATCTACTTATGCGCAAATCCACGGCCCGAGGTATGCTAATGCGTTATATTCTGGTGTTTGGCCGACTTGTTTACTGTCATGAGAGGCGACAAACGTCGTCTCGGACCTTACTCTCAATACAAGTTGCTTCTGAACGCACGCCAGGAGACTCTGGAAGTGTATCAAAGCTTCCATCACTCTGTCAGACAGCCGTGGAGTGTTTCGCGTCGTGGGTCTATCCTCTACGACGACACCATGATCGCCATCCCAATCAAGCTGCACACGAATAGAATTACCTGGTTCGATTTGTCCTCTGAATTCAAGCATCTTTGCGATGGAAAATTCGGACTACTACATGCAGGAATATCCAGCAAAGGATTTGGTTGCTATTCATCGCCGAAAATATCTGAGAGCTTCCGCCGAGAGCTCTAAAAAGGAGCTCACGGTATCACTATGCCTTTCACATTACGAGGCAGGATAATCAATGAAACAGGAGACAGCTAGCTTTGCTGGCTTGTAGCTCATCAGGTTTGCAGTTACAGTTGTGGTGACTATTTCCCACCCGCTTGGCCACGCAAAACTGTCTCGGCTTCAAGTGGCGATTCTTTCTCTGTCCCGTCGTCCAATATCCGCATCCTTTGAGCCTATGACTCACGACAAGAGCTGCCTCTTTTAGGCTCGGAAGTAAGGCGCATAGTCAGTCTCTGTTCAGCCATTCGAACGCCATGCTCGACGGGCGCATCCATAGAATAATCCTCACCACAACTGAACCAACACTCCAGAGCGCCCATTGTACGACTCGAGTCACAATCAGGCCACAAAAACCGCCTCTAATGTGAGTCATCGGCCATACCCAGTCACCGATATACCCCAGGATAGCCCTAGCTCAGCCGTGACTATGATGAACAGGGCTGTCGTCACCAGAAGCAGCTTCAACCCCGGCCCATCCGCGCAGGCAAGCGAGTGAGCGAGAGCGTCACCCAGCCACCTGAACACGAATTAGCCCTAGCGAAGCTTACGGGTTATCCATACACACTACCTGCCCCAACTCCAGCTGCATTGTCGCCGCTGTATCGTACCACGTTGGCACGAGAATTCTCGCCCATGACTCAAACACATGAAAAGATCCCACGACGCGGTGCTATTGGTTTCGCCACATGATACAAAGTAATATAGGCCTTGTTTTCTCTGTTGCGTCTTTATAATAGCAAGGCGTACTCTGTCCGTAGAGTTTCTTAGGTAGCACCACTAGTGGTTGCCTGATCGCACTGGCAGTGAAGCCTACCACTACTATACTAGGTACTTAGTAACCCTGATTGATTTGCAATCAATATAAAAACATCAGATACTACAAATATCATGCAGTCTTCATGAAAGTCCCGTCATTTGCAGTACTAGGTACTCCGAGCTTCCTAGGTAGTACCAGGTATGACGCCCTGTCCAGGAGATACCGTAGCTCCACGCTACCTACCCGTACCTAGGCAGGCGTTGCCTGATGCAGGAAGGGTGTGCCTAGGGTGCACGGGTACTGAAGTTTCACATGAAACCCAGGATCGGAATTAATCAACATTCTCAGTTATGCGGTGGCTACTGTGGTGCAAAAGCAAAGGTAAATACAAGCCACTAGAGCATCCTTTACAAGCATACTAACGGGTATTTATCTGATTCTAGTACTTACTAAGTGCTCCATGGTACGAGGATACCAGAACCCACCTACATTTCAGTTATCGTAACGATACATAATAATAGGATAGAACGAGTACAAGGCTGAGGTGACTTCCCCGAGAATACTAGACGGTGGCTCTCTGGGAGATCGATTGCAGGACATTAAAAGAAACATAGAACACAAGAATATGGTATTGGGTCCAGAAAGACGCCCGGGTATATTTCAAGATAAGAGAGAATGAAAAAAAGAAAAAGAAATGAAACACCAGCTGGTCTGTATGAAAACAACCTCGCGAAAACGCCATATTCTTCAGAGCTAGTAATCCCCGTTGAGTGAATTCAACGCGTTCTTGAGATGCAAACAGACCAATCCATAGAAATCCTCCCATTTCATGTTGTAAACCGTAAGGCGCGTGCGTACATTGTACTAGGAAAGAACAACGCCTTTGTGATGCAAACGCGGCAGAACAAGGAAAAATCAGATTTTCGAACGTGAGACAGCAACGTAAATAAGGCTTTCATTCTGACAGCGTTGCCTAGCGTTGCGTGGCGGCGACCTGTGCGGCGACTTGCGGCTGGGGTATGACTTGCTGCAAGCCGGCTACAATGCGCTCGAGCTCTTCCAGGCGGCGATCTTTCTCTTGGACCTCGCGGCGCAGTCGCTTCAACTCGCTTCGCATGTCAACACCATTTTCCTCGTCCTCCGGAAAACCGATGGTGGGATCTTCATCCAGAGAGTCTCGCTTCCGCTTCACCACCTGCAATGAGGTGGCGCCATCGAGATCAGGTGACGGTACGATAGCGAGATCTGGTGCGTGTCCATTCTCGGTATGCATGTGGCGCCGGCGAAGATGCTCCTTCAAATTCTCCTGGCGCGTAAACCCATTGCCTGTGCTGCGGTTGCAGTCAGGATAAGGGCACATGAGCGGTTTCTTGGCGTTGATATTCTTCTTATGTACCTCGCGCTGATGCCTTAAAAGGCCGCCAGAGTATGTGAAGCCTTGTATCTTGTCACATCCGGGTTCCAGGCATTTGTAGGGACGGTCGTGCTTGTCCATGTGCTTGCTATAAGGAAAAAGAGTTTTGTTAGCTTCCCACGTACGCGACATGACCCGTGGATTCAGGAACGATGCACTTACTTCCATTCACAAGGGCGTCGGAAAGTCGGAGGGCTAGGTTGGCATTCTGCATGATCACAATAGATCTGACCAACAGCATTCTTGGGCGGTTCGCGCGCTCGCCTCACCGACAGTCGCGGACGAGCCCCTTCCATGAAACTGGGAGAAAGTTGATCGGCCATCTTCGGCACGGCGGCGAGAGGATCCTGTGCAGCAACGAGGACTGCCGTCGGGCCAGAAGCACCCTCGCTTCTTGGGCTAGGGTAATCAGAGTTGCCGTCACCCATGCTGTAGTTGCTTGAAGAACCCCGCAAATGATTGAGCTGGGGAGGCGCCAGAAATTGATCCAGTGTAAATTGTGGGACGCTCGGGTATAGGGGGAAAGAAGAGATATAAGGCCTGCTCGTCTAAGCGAGTAGCGAACGTGAGAGAAGGCTCAATGATGGAGAGAAACGCGTTGGTATATACTCGATGATAACGAGCTAGTTCTGGCTGGGGAGTTGAAGCCTGAAAATCCTACGAGCGTGCCGAATTTCTCAGGTAACAAGGCACCCCCGGAGCGCGTGACTAATTTCTTGGCAAATACCGCCACCTCAACAATAATAATGTTCCGGAATGGCGCGGGATGGGCGAAGAAAAAGTGAAGCTGGTTATGGGCTGTTTTTCGAAGTTTCAATGATTCAATGAGGCAAACTCTGGTATGACCAAATACCTAACTCTATATGTGGTGTCTCCTGGCACCAAGAGCAGACAACCTGTTGTATTTGTACTTCACACTGCTGTTGATGACTCAGCCAACATTGGTCGAACTCAGGGCTGTGAATAAACGCTGCCCAGTGAAGACTCGGAGCTATCGGGCAATTTTAGGCTCCGAAATAATGTGACTCATTTCCTAATGCAATGAAAATTGTTATTATTCGACAAAAATTATGCTACTTCCTGAACAAGCCTGATGAGTTGCCTACCCATCTAAGGCACCCATTCCGCCACCGCTGGGAGAGAACCAACCAATAATAGCATCCGGTCACGTGGATATGGTCCCAGCACTGCCAGTGCCAGCACTCATAACCGCCAGATCAGGTATTGGTATAGCCATAAGGTTCGATGTACTGGATGCGTACATGCTGCGCAATGGATCGCTTGGTTACGTTGGGAATGGCCCTGGATAAGCCCTGCGCTTACCGTATTGAGCCTTTCCATGTGCCCTAGGTACCCGAACTTGCCGACGTCGGAAGTCCTATGCTTTTCCTTGCAGCCCAATAACTATAGCAGCATATACTCCGTTAAATGACCCTCGTTTGGGTAAGACCTTGGACTGCCTATGTGGACCCCTAACTAGTACCAGGCCAAGTGCGGTGACATTGACTGTGGCACATGCGGGAGGATCTGAATGTGCACCTGGAAATGCCTCACCAGCAGCCGTCAATCCCGACGATCTCGCTGCGCCAATCGTCCCCTGGAATGGCAAATACTCTCTCTGTACACTCTGTAGATATGCCAACGACGCCCGGCGCAATCATCCTTGGAGATGGAGCATTGCTAAAGATAGAAATGCGGAGAGACGAACAAAACTTGAAGCGCAGACACTGCGGTCAAAAACCAAGCAGGCAGCCTCGTTCTTATAAAACCTTGTAGTAGACTTCAATTCAGCACTGGTTAGTAAAGCTTAGGGTTGGACGGGTCTCAGCTTAAGAAAGGTGGCGCAGTTGTGCGGCCCGGGGTAGTTTTATGCCCTTGCCTAAATGCCATGTAGTTACGTTTGGGTGCAGCTTGACCTAGTCTCAGTTCCCAGTGGGGTCCCAAGCACAGAACGCCCTTGCGTGGCGGTGTCTGTAGTAACCTGTTAGAGTTGCAGGACGAGGTCGGCTTTATTGACTACAGAGATCAGATATGGACCCTAGTGCCGATCTTACGGGCGCCACCCGTAACCAAGGACGAGATATGTAGATGCCTGATGGAATATCGGGTCCAATACGGACAAAGCTTGACAATATGTTGGATTCACTAAGTAAAAGAAGGGAATTCACTTGGCTTGTGGCATTGCTAGAAAACATCCCTACAGCCCCAAGCCACAGAGTGCTCGTCAGGTCGTAGGAAGTTCTCTACACTGTCATAGCAAATCCATAAGTCAACAACGAGCACGTAGATAGAACTAAAGACGTAAAGCATAAATAATTTGAGCTCATCTTGAGTGATGACTGTGTTTTTCTTTTATTCAGCCACAAGAGAAGTCCTTAAACTGGCTGCCCCGGAAAGGCCAGCTGAGTGCAAACGTAAGCTGAGGAGAAGACCATGGAAGTTCGCTACCATCCCTCCAAGGCAAAATCGACAGCTGCAAGTCATCCCGCAAAAGGAGGCGTGTAAACCAGATGCCTGTCCCGGTTCATCTTTCCCATCGTGGAGAGAATCGCATTGCTTCCAGATATACTGGAACTGCACGATAACTGCGAGACATGGGATCTGACATTGCACCGCCCTAGAAAACGTCCCAGAGATAATCTCATACTCGACAATATGGATGCGATACAGCTCATACAGATGCCGTCCCGAACTCGCCAAGAGATGCGCCACACGCTCACTGGGGCGACCAACGGACTGCATCGACGCCAGGACATTAGCCTTTGTTGGAACGACCCAATCATTAGAAGAACAGCTGGCTCTCTAGGTAGCGGGCGTAGATTGCGAACCGGTTGGCAGTCTAGATCATGGAATAATACCAACTTCATCCCGATCAGTCATAGTTGCCCCCAACCTGGCTGGCAAAGGCGGTTGAAACACTCCGCGCGTCGTCATCATCATGGACCTGACCGGGCACACCTCGAGTAACACGAATGCTGGCGGAGCTTCCTCCGAAAATACTGCCATTGTCGGTGACACCGGCTCGGTAAGGCTCACGTGCACCGGACTCTACATAACGTTTCAACCGGTCAGACTGACTGAGGCTGGGCTGTTTGTTCATGTCGTTGATACTTAATCCAGCGAGGCTTACTCCGCCCTGGTCACCACCTTTGCCGTCAACGATGCTTCCGGTAACATCGGACTCAGTAGCTGCGACAGATTCCCCGGCAACACTAGGAGCTCCCTTTCCTCTGGTTCCATTGGCCCGGCGAGCTCCAGAAAGAGCAGGCCACGAATCCGCAAACTGCTGAAACATGGGGGGATAACCGGATGGGATACCCACGCCGCCGAGCGCAGAGGAATGGACAGAAGACACGTCATCCGGGATGTAACCAACCACCGAGCCGCTGTCGTGGAATTCGTTTCGGTGACCGTTCCTTCCGTTCATGTACCCGCTAGTAACATTGGAGACGTGATTGTAAGCCATCTGGAATCGCTGAGGTCCACGATACGCCTGTTTGGGCCGGCTGAACTGAATCAAAGACTCCTGGAGATTGGACAAAGGACCCTCCACGAGACAGTGACGTTCCTTGAAGTGTTGTAGGAGGCAATTCCAGAGAGGATGTTTGGACAGAACCTTCGGGTTTCCTAGAATCACTAGTCCATACTTAGCTCTGGTAAGCGCAACGTTCAAACGGCGAGGATCGCTCAAGAAACCAATCCCTTGGTGGTCGTTAGATCGCACGCAGGAAAGGATGATAAAGTCCTTTTCACGGCCCTGGAAAGCATCGACCGAAGCGACTTCGATCTCTTTGTAATGCTCCTTCTTGAAGGTACCGGTTGCCTGCATTGAACTGACAATGTAACTGCGCTGACCTTCGTAAGGTGTGATGATACCAATGTCCTTCGGGTGTACACCGGCTTTGAAAAACCGGGTGACAATCTTTTCCACGTTTGCCGCCTCAGTACGGTTAAGATAAGAGGTACCAGATGCGGAAATCTCCTCGTTTCCAAGGTTAGACCAGAACATCATAGGACTGTCCATAATAGGCCAAGGGAAATCGACCTCGCGGCGAAGGCGATCAAAAGACGTGATACCGTTCTGCAGAGAGCCCTCGTAAAACATATTCGAGGGGAATTCCGACAAATTGGGATGCATACGGTATTGAACATTCAGGCGAATCGGTGAGCAGCCCAGAATGACGAGCCGCTCAAAGAGCGACTGATTCAGACCCGCCTTGGCAGCCTTCTTGTTCATAATCACGGGGCCAAGCTGTTGATGATCACCGACAAGAACAAGCTGTTTACATCCTAGAACCAACGGGATCATACATTCAGGTTCCGCAGACTGAGTCGACTCATCAATAAGGACAGTGCGGAACTTGAGCTTCGCGAGACGAGGATCGCCCGCGCCAACACAAGTGCAGCAAATGACGTCAGCATTGTTCAAGATCTCGCGTTCGGCCGCCCTGGTAAGCTGTTTCAGACGTTTCTCGTCTTGGCTCGATAACTCCCCAAGTTCAGCTTTCAGCTGATTGAGCTTGATGAGTTCAATGTTGCTATCATTCAGACGCACTTGTTCATGGAGTGACAAGAAGCCGACAGGAGATTCGACATCTTCACGAGACTTGGCGGTCACACGGACAGTTTTGAGGCCAGTTCGGTGGATACGTTCGCAAAGCTGATCGACAGCGACGTTAGACGGCGCGCATACAAGAACTTGACCGCCATTGAGCTTGGCAAGGTGGTAGATGATCGTGGCAGACGTGACTGTTTTTCCTGTTCCAGGAGGGCCCTGAATCAGACTCAGCGGCCTTTGGAGGACACTCTTTACCGCGTTGATCTGACTGCCGTTGAGCTCAGGGAGCCCAGGAACGCTGAACTTTTTCGGCATCTGCGTTTTCATTGGGGCGGCAGCGACCTCATGGCCCAAAAGACGGTGGAAAATATAACCAGAGACACTCATTTCATCGATGGCGAAAGTCTTCATTGCAAGCTGCATGCGATCGAAGGAGGTCGACTTCCAGACATAATCAGCAGTGAAGTTATGGGTGCATTCTGTGGGCACTGATTTGTGGTCACCTTTGGCCCGTAATTCGATAGTGACCTCGTCGGACTGATTGTTCGGAATCTTGATAACGTATCCAACTCCTTCCCATTTAGGCCGCAATTCGCCAGTGTACTTCAGACGCATCTCATCACCAACAGCCAACTTTACATCTCCAAGCTCGAGTTTTGGGAGGATGAAGCTGGCCAAGTGCTTGTTGTTGAGACCGAGATCCCAGCGAACAATCAATCCATCCTGCGACTGTGACTCCTTCAGCTTGCGGTCGTAGTCAGCTTCAATCTTGACCAGCGGACCAAAGATGTTCTGATACTGGAAAGCATCATCGTAGCGCAGGAGGACTGGTGCAGGTTCATCATCAACGGCTGTAGCCTTCTCCAGATCGGAGACTGTAGCTTGGGAGTTCTCTTTCCACATCTCCTCCAACTTTGCGATCATCTGTGGGCTAAGGTGGCGGGCGCGAAGTTGCTCTTGATCGGACGGAGCGGCGACAAGCCATGTCAAAAAAGAGCGGTCTTCAATCAAGGGCTGCCAGCGCGAGGTATCCCAGTTCATATCCTTAGAAGACGGCATGGAGGCGCAAGGTTGACGGCACAGTAGAACCACAACGGTATCGGACTTAGCGGGGATAAATCCCAGAAGGAAGACATTTTTAGTTCCACAGTTGTAGCATTCTAAGACAGTGTCACCAAGGGAAGACTCAGGGTGCAGCTGGACTTCCTTGTGTCTGGCGCGGACGAGATGGTTGACAATATGGGACGAAGAGGTGTTACCCCGGGCGCTACAAAACCACTTGCTGCAGGCCAGACATTTGACGACGCTGCTCGGGTTATGGATTCCGCAGTAGCTATTGTTGGAATCAAGTATGTTAGTCCAGTAATAGGTACCCTTTGGATCAATGGAGCACTTACGCGCATGCATGCGGAGCAAGCTCTTTTTCTTCCTCCAGCTCTTTAGTCAATTTTGCATTTTCAGCAGGGGCACTTGTCGTGCTTTCTAAGTCATCATCTTCAGAATTATCAGGACCCTCGTCGTCATCATCGTGTCTCCGTCGGCGCGGTCCTCCAACGGTCCGCTCCAGCTCTCCGGAAGCCTGGTGTTCAGCAGAAGCCGACATTGCGAGCTGAGTATGATCCAGGAGACGGTTTGGCACTCTTGATGATTTCGGTCAAGGTAAGAGATAAATGAACGTGAGACTTAGTTAAGACCTCTAGACTACCGCGAACTTTATCCAACGGCAACCATCCACTAGGTCGAGGGGCGAATCGCAGTAGGTGGTAAATGAGTGTAAAGGGTAAGACAGGCGTCTTATTCCAGCGAAGAGAAAGGAAGCCCCTATGTTTCTTCCACGATAATCAGTGTGGCACAACAGAGGGGCAAAGCAAGTGAGCCTAGATAGCTTTGAGGCTTTAGCATAGCACTTGGAAGGCAACGGCAGAGGGCTAACCTGTGACTCGAAATTTCGCTATCCTTATATCCCCAGACCATGTAAGTCCTCAGTAAAAGGAAAGATATAGTAGAGTGACAAGGTGAGTGAATGCACTCTCTCGCCTTTGTGTGAGAGGGTGAATTGCGGCTTTATCAGAGTGGTTGCCGCCAAATCCCACACAGTGCGGGTGGCGTTGCGAACCTTAAACGCAGCATAGAAAAAAAAGTTGCCCGCTTTGAGAGAACCACTAGATCTTCACATTTGCTCACAAGGACAAAATGCTGGTAAGGGATTATCCAACTTTCAACAGGGTCTTTTTGGATGATATGCTGACTTGTTTTGTCAAAATCATAGCGCCGTCAAGCCCGTGAACGCCGAGACTACCTTTATCGGAGAGCTCTGCAGCTCCGCGATGCCTCTATCGCCGAAAAACGAGCACAACTGAAGGAGGCGTTAGCGACCGGCAAACCCCTTGATCCTTCTATCGCAAACGACAAGTCTCTTCGCGAAGACTTCAAGTTTGATGAGTCCTTGCCAACGGCAGACAAGAAGAACAAGGATTCAGACCTTCTCGATCTGGACGATGAATATGCTCTTACCTCCGGAATTGTCGATCCCCGTCCGATCGTTACGACTTCTCGATCGCCTTCAGTTCGCCTAGGAACCTTTGCCAAAGAGATCCGACTCTTACTTCCCACCTCTATTCGTCTCAACCGTGGAAACCTGGTCCTGCCCGACCTAGTGACAAGCGCAAACTCCGCTGGTCTTACAGACATGGTTCTTCTACACGAACATCGTGGCACACCCACTGCCATGACGATCTCCCATCTTCCCCACGGCCCAACGGCTAGCTTCTCTCTGCACAATGTTGTTCTCCGCGCCGATATTCCCAATGCCGCCCGTGGAACCGTTTCCGAGAGTTATCCACACCTTGTTTTCGAGGGGTTCAAAACAAAGCTTGGTGCTCGTGTTGTGCAAATTCTGAAGCATTTGTTCCCTCCTCGGGAAGCTGGGAAAGTCGGAAACCGTGTTGTGAGCTTCGTTAATAAGGAAGATAGCATCGAAGTGCGACATCACGTTTTCGTCAAGACCGGATACAAAGATGTAGAATTGGCGGAAGTTGGACCCAGGATGACGATGAGGCTATTCGAGATTAGGGGAGGTTCCTTGGAGAAAGGTTCGAGTGGCGATGTTGAATGGGCGCTCACGCAGTACACGAGAACCTCTAGGAAGAAGGACTACCTTTGAAGGGTTTCTTTGCACCATGCTTAAAAAAAGTTCGGGGTCGGCGCATACGGTGTTAGGGAGCATCTCACCAAAGGCATGCGTTTCAATGCCTTTTGTATACCCAGATGGAACAAAGCAGCTTAGGGTTTTTAATAACAAATCTGGCTTCTATATTTCTGCGACGTATCCGTCCGGAAACGCAACCTTAATAAGCGCCCAAAGTTTGACCACAACTCGCCTTATTTATTATTAGTATAGGCGCAGACCATAAAAGACGCGAAATTCCCAGAAGACAAACAACCGAAGTTGTTCGTAAATCACAATCTCGACGCCATAGCTTAGGGCTTACTCCACCAAGCCCATCTTCGTGTTGTCGGGTCACCCCGTCATATCTTTCCATCTCGAATCAAAGTGAACAACGACTCATGCCCGGTATCATAGTAGAACCATCCCTGATTTGGTGGGTAGACATCTCCGTTTTCATCTCTCCTCGGAGGTGGCGCTATTCCATCCAACCTATCCTCCCATTTCTTCCCCGCCTGGGATTCGAATAACTCCTTGAACACCGCCATTGCAGTATCCAGAGTGCTTCCCATGGGCGCAAGCATTTCCGTCCTTGATAGACCGTGGCGGCTGAATTTGATGTGGGTTGCGTAGTCGTGGGGGTCGGAGTTTGATTCGTAGATCTGTTTTGATGACCGTGTGTTAGAAGTGTTCAATGAGATGCGAGGCTTGAAGATGATAATCAAATGCAAAGAATAAGACGTAAAAGAGCTAGCAATAGATGTCTGAGTAAATCTGACCTTGAGTTGCACTTTCTCTCTACTATTCCGGCAGGATGAAAGTCGGACCAATGTTGCGCTGTATGTCACGCCGTCTGCCTCATAGAGGTGGTACTTTGCTGTGTAGGGACAATAGGTCAGCAAAGGGAGCGTGGAAATGCATAGGTCAACTTGCCTGCTATCGACGCAGCTTTAGCAGTACGAGGTTTGCTATCGAATGGATCCTTTGATTTGGCTTGAATTGGTCAGTATCAAACTGCAACCATGTCGAAGATGGGCAGTGACAATGGATGTTCGTTATATGGATGTCCCGCAGAGATGACCATGGTCTTACCTGTGCGCTTCTTCCTTCTCTTCTTTCTGGCTTTCAACTCCTTTGTCCGTTTATTTTCTGTCGGATCTCCCTTTGGCTGGCCTCCCTCTGTCTGACTTTCCTCTATCTGGCCACCTCTTTCTGCTTCTGTCCCTTCTGGCCGGAGCTGAGTTTCTTTTGTCTGACTCTTTGTTGCCTTTGCTGTAGCCTGGCTTTTCCTCGACCGGCCCAAGCCTCTCTTCACTGGAGTCTTTGCTGGGCCCTTCTTTAAGCGGCTTTTCTTCGTCGAACCCTTCAGTTTCTCCTCCTTGAGTATATTCTCCCACAGATAAGGTCTTGCAGCGAGGGGCATGCGTTTCGTCGAAAGTAAAGAATCTACCAGCCAGTCGCACGAAACAATGTTGACAGACTTGAATTTCTTCGCTTCCGCTACTATATGAAAGCATGCTCAGTACCTCTCTTCAGACTTGGAAGATTGGTCGAAAGTTAGACTAGGATCATACCAGCGGGAATATTCTGCATAAAGGCCTCCCTTGAAGCAATGAGATGGGTGGTTTCGCTGCTGACTGTCTTGGAATAATTTCCCCCGTTTGCGGTGATCCACTGGGGTATTTTGTTGGTGTTGTCTTCAAAACTGCCTACTGATGAGGCAAATACTTTACGGAAGGTCTTTCCCATTGTGACTGGGATGCGTTGTGCAGGTTGGATTGAAAGAGTGACGGCAGGAGAGACTGGGTTTCATATGAATGGTGAGCTATCTCTGTAAGAATGTGTATATCTCTAAGACCTTACTCGACCTCTTAGGGGCATGCGGCGGTTGGATATATCTCGCAGAATTTGGTCAGTGATGGATGCGGGAACTGAGAAAGTACCAGAAGATATTGAGCACGACAGGAGCTGGACCAGTAGCCTTGGAGGGTTTTGCGGCACAAGGAATGATACCTAGATTATCGAGGATTCCAGATTGAGACAAAGTAAAGGTGCGCTGTGTTGGAAGTGAGCTTCCAGTGAGGTATCAAATCTATCTACAAGTGACTTAGAATTGTCCAAGCTTTTAGTGGAAAGGAACGAAAGACCAGGGATCCCATGAGTTGATAGAAATAGAACCCTATGATATTAAATTCACATATATGTCATAACTGGTGTTCAGTGGGAGGGACCTTTTACTGCCTGGACAAACGCACGGATTTTCTCAAGATCCTGAGCACCATTTGACTCCACGCCTGAACTGACATCTACACCGACTACCTTGTGTCTCAACTCTTCAAGCTGGCTGATGACCTCTGTGACATTGAACGGATCCAAGCCGCCGGCTAAAACAACCCGCAATCCATCATCGGAGTCTAGGACTTGTTTGACACGCGACTGATCTAACAGCTCACCAGAGCCTCCCGCTCCAGAATCGAGCAGCGGTAGAGCGTGGTAAGCCGGTCGGGCGATTCCGAAATCATCAAGGCCGAATTTGCGAATGACGGGAACCGGTATCAATCTAGACCACTCAAGGGGCTCAGTTCCGTGTAGTTGTACGACGTCAAGTCCCAGCTTCTGTTGTTGACCCAGGACGTACGACAGGGGTTGGTTGAGGAACACGCCCACTAATAAGGCACGAGTGGGATGGCGTAGGGTGTTGGCGGAATGATCGAAATAGTCAACAGATATCGCATTTGAGTCTCCTTGGGTAACTCCTGTGGACAAGGGGGCAGGGCGCGGCGTGGACTTCACTACTTCGGAAATTCGCAAAGCAACCTCATCTGGAACAGTCCGCTTTCGACCTTCAGCTAAAATAATTCCGATCAAGTCTGCACCTGCTTCTATGGCCGCGCGAGCACCTTCTTCAGTTCGTGTGCCACAAATCTTAACCAACGGAGAGTTTGGTGACTGCAGGGGGAGTTTCTTAGAGTTTCCTCCAAGCAGCTCAGCAACAAAAGCTGCAGTGTCCGAGGCGCGCATAAGCGCCTCACCAACGAGGATAGCTTTCACACCATCCTTCTTATAGGCCTCCACATCTTTCGGCCCGGAAATACCGCTAAGCGCGCAGACAATTGTGCTCTCGGGTACCTGGTCCATGAGCCGGCTGGTGGTGCCAAGATCTACTTCAAAACTGGTCAAATCTCTGTTGTTGACGCCAATAACCTGAGCGCCGAGGTCAACTGCAATCTTCATTTCTTCTGGCGTATTCACCTCAACAAGAGGTTCCATTCCGAGACTCTGGGAGTAGTGGTAAAGCCTTGTCAGCAGCTCAGTGTCAAGCATCTTCACTATGAGCAAGACGGTATCTGCGCCCGCCAACCGAGCTTCCAAAATCTGATACTCATCGAAGATAAACTCCTTTCTCAGAATAGCAGGCCTGTGGGTCAACCCCTCGAGACTTTGCCGCACAGCACGAAGGTCATCGATACTACCCTTAAACCATTCCGGCTCGGTGAGGACCGAGATGACACTCGCTCCGGCCTTGGCGTACTGCCGTGCCTGCGCAGGGGCACACGCATGCTCCGCAATCATCCCTTTCGATGGTGATGCACGCTTGATCTCTGCCATCAGGGACAACGGATAAGGGGACTGTCGGAGGCGGGCAGGAAACGATATTTGCGGCGGAGCAATATTGAGGTCGTAGGCAGCCTGAAGATCAGACGGCCGCTGGGAGGGGATTTCCTTCTGAACAGCGACGGCGGCTTTTCGGTGGTCGTAGATCTTCTCCAGGATGGACATTTTCTTATCCGTCTGGCTAGGGTTGGCGGCTGCGAAACTGCCAGTCTGGGACACATTCTTGCCATTTCCTTCCCAGGTGCCAGCCGTGAGTCTGAGGAAGTTTCGGAACATGGTCCGACCATGTTCTGTCAAAATGCTCTCCGGGTGGAACTGCACGCCCTCCACGGCGAACTGTTTGTGCCGCACGCCCATAATGACACTTTTATTGGCATCCTCTCCAAGTTGAGCATATGAGCTCACTTCCAGGCAGTCAGGTACGGTTGAGTGTGTTCCCGCCAAAGAGTGATATCTCGTAATAACGACCGAGAGAGGGAGGTCTTCGTAGACACCCTTTCCGTCATGCTTCAAGACAGACGTCTTGCCATGCAAGATCTCACCCGTAACATCGACTTTGCCGCCGAACGAGTGAATAATGCATTGTTGACCCATACACACACCGAAGATCGGGATCTTTCCACCAAAGTGCTGGATTGCAGCGTTGCTGATACCGGCGTCGGACTCGGGGTGACCAGGGCCAGGGCTAACGACCAGCTGGGTAGGCTTCTTAGCAATCAGATCCTCCAGCGATATCTCATCGTTGCGTATGACGGTCACCGTAGCGCCCTCGAGAACGAGATACTGATAGACATTCCAAGTAAACGAGTCGTAGTTGTCGATCAGAATAACATTGGTAGCTGTGTCGAGTTGTGCCGCCCTGGTGGGATGGTGGGGAGAGTGGTCAACAAGCGCGGAGTCTGCCATGTCGGTGGTTTCTGCTAGGGCGCAGAAGTGAGTGAAATTGAACTGAGACCAGGAAAACCAAGGCATATAATCACCGGCGCACTCACCTTGCCTAACAACCTCCTACTGTGTAGCCACAACTACTGTTCTGCTGGAAACCCGAATAGTCCCCTTCCTTGAGTCACTGGTCAATCTTCCGCGGCGCCACTAGTGGAGGCGATCAATTTCCTAAACAGGGTTTGTTATCAAACCGCACAAAATCTTGTCTTTACCGCCTAGACGCTAATCCCAGATAGGCATTCAATGTTGACCTCCAGCCAAACCCAAAAAGTGCTCCTTCGATATCATCTTCCGGCTGAGCTCTTGTCAACGCGCTTTCGCTGAACACCGCGGGTTTCTAGCGCATGGGGCTAACCCGGACTGCTTCTTTTGGCTGTATCTTTTCTCAACTATAATGATATAGCTGTGTTGCCAATGGCTCCCGTTCCGGAAGCCTATTTCCCGTCCCTGGACAAGTGCTTTTCCGGGGACGTTCAGCTTTTGTATGGGCGCATCTGCTTTAGATTCGGCGAATAGGTGCTGACATTGCTGTGCATGCAGGTCTTGGAAGAGGGCCTTCCTCTATACGTGCGATCCCGAAAGCTATTCCGCCGATGCGGGAGTCCTCCAATCGTTTTTATCACATCCGGAGAGCATCCAGCTCCTCTCCAATCGCGATACCGTCTTCCCCTCACCATCAGCCAAGACCAAATCGGATTTTGAAACAAAATCAGCAGCTATTCATGCGGAAACAACAGCGCAGGCTTCGTACGACCTGAAAGAAATTAAAGCGGACGCTCTTTGGTTAAGTGAAAAGGCAGGGATCGATGAGGTCAACGCTCTTCGGATCGCGGTCTTGGAATGGCAGAACCGTCCCGCAACGCGCCTCCTAGACCGCTTTGCCGATGAGGAAGCTAGTAGCTTGAAGGGGGCATCTGGTATTGATACTTTCCGTGTCTCGCTGGCCGGCCCAAGTTTCGCCGAGATCTTCAACACCAGGCCTGATGAGGGCAACAATGCCGCCGAATTCTTGTCCGAGAGGAACAGGCGCCTGCGCCTTCGAGAACTCTACCTATCCGAACGGAGTCATATAGTTAAGACAGGGCGCAAGCTGCTCGCCTTGTTCCTGTATAGCGACCAGGATAGCGCTCTTCGGCAACAATCAAATAATCACAACGGACTTTGCAAACTGGGCGCATCTCTTTTTGGAGACAAGATAAACGGGAAGGATTCGTACACATTTGTTCAGGGGTGCATCAAGGCTTTGCGGACGCGGCTTTCCACTCTGGAGGGGGATGGTGGCTGGTTGGGCGCAGCTGAGAGCGACGAGGCCACCGAGAATCTATGGAGGACGCTCCTCGTGGAAGAACTGCTGCATATTTCCGAGACATTGTTCCTACAGCTTCAGGCTTCCACGGAAGTTCCCCCTGCGGACCTCCTACTTTCTTGGCTTCGTCTCATGGTTGACTACGCCTTCCTTGAATCCCTTCAGGCTGTGAGTAATGATCAGAACATCCCAACCTTTTCGCGAGATAAAGCTGACTCTTAGTAGCCTTGTGATAACCCGATAGAAATTCTTCTGCCTCTACAGGGTTTTGCTTCATTGGTTACTCTTACTTTTCTGAAACTTCCCATTTCCCTTCCAGCCATTATCAGCAAAAGTCAGAGAAACTACGCCTCGACCAAGTTACCCTTTTTCTTGTCGAAAGACGACATTGGCCAAATCAATGAGATATTCACCACGGCTGGGATTGAGTCAAAGACTGGGAGTCCGGCAGCCTTTGCATGGGGACTTATCCTATATACCATGGGAGAGCTGGCTTCCAACGAGAAGGAAAGGCGGGAGCTGGAACAGTTCCATAGCGCTGTGGACTCGTTTCAGTCAAATAAGCCCCGCTCAAATTCCGGTCTAGCTGAGATATCTCTTTACGAAGAGTTGCTGGATCTTGCACGCACGCCACTATATAATACCGATGATTCCATCGCATTGCTTACTTCGGATGCAGCCAAGGAAATTGTTTTTGACACCGTTGTCTCCTTGGCCGAGAAGATTGGACCTACATCGGCCGTCGATGATATGCTGACGAATTGTCGAGTCCGTGCATCCCTCCTTGATCTCATTCGGTCTGTGGTATTATATATGGACTATTCTCCTGAAATTGTCGAGTCTGTCCTAGCTATCCTTTCTGGACCACGCCCAGACTCATCATGGCCCCCGACTCTAATGCCAGTCTTGTCGAGCGATCCAAGGACGATCTTCATGAAAGATGATCTTCTAATGAACAATATCTTTCGAGTAGCGCGTTCACGATTCCCTTACGAAACTGTACCTTTTCTGAAGCTGTGCCGTGCTTTACTCAGCAGTGAACTCGTCAATGAGGAAGGCCTGCCCATGATAGTGAATGAGCTCGAGAATATGGAATCTTTCACACAGATGCTTCCAGACGATTTCCAGGGCTATGAAACGATCCGGGAGGACGAAGACGCAAACTTCGTTAGTCTCATCCAGCCCCTCCCGATGATCGAGTCCGCTCCACGAAGACAGATACAGAGTCATAGCCAAGTGACCAGCAACGCTCTCATCGTCACCGGTGCATCTCAAATTCCGTCTGCAACAGTCGGTCAGGTGGTTTCTGAAGCCAGGCCTGCAGTTGTGATGTGGCAACACCAATATTCATGTTTAAGCTACCTTGGAAGCTGGCTCGAGGAATGGAACGAGAATGGGGGCTTCTCAGAAGAGTTCGGAGACGAGTGCGTCGCGGAAACGATATGGCTCTTCACTGAGCTCATTTTTGCGGCTACAAAAAACCAGCCGCAGAATAATGACGACTCCGCCGCGAAGCGAATTCTGGAGATGGCTAGCGACGGTCTATCCCGTCAGAACGATATTGTTTCATTGATTTTCGACATCTTCGAGCGTAACCTACAAGAGGTCAATACTAAGACTGCCTCGGAGGGTAAGGTTGACTCAACGATAGCATGCCTGCACTTCATTCGTACTCTTGTTGCGGTCTTGCCGAGCAGAGTGTGGCCTTTATTGTCCCGGAGCAGCTTGCTCGGGTCTGATGGTAAGGGGGGTATGATGGTAGCAATAGTATCTTCCACGGAGGTGACATCTGGAGAATACCCTTTCTTGACGGCCTCTGTTCGATTGTTTGAAGCTATTGTCGACGACGCAGTCTCCCGCGCAGTGCTAAGAAGATGCCCAAATGGAAAGGCCGGAGTTGTCTCCGATTGGACTTCTGGTGTTCCTTCTCATATCATGAGGGGCATCCTGCTCAACCTCGTTCGGACCATGGTCGAAGTGTACAACAGCAGTAGCAACTGGAGATTTAACGCTCCGGAACGACGGTTCGAGATCAGCACGGTGATTGCTAAAACACTTGAAAGGATTCTCTACTATGCGTTCGGTACAAACAATGCCGTCGCTGGCAAGTTGGATTCGAAAGTTACCGGAGTCTTCTCGTCCTCGGCCACCTATATCCTAGATGTCCTCCGACCCCAGTCTGCCGCAGATTTACCCTTTAACCCTATTCTCCGGCTGATTGTCGATGGCCTACAAACCCCACCCACGTTATACCTCCGTTTCTTATACCTGGTGGAGAAACAAGTTATCTCGACGCTAGAGCTCTCAACGAGATTGTTGCAGGCAGCCCAACTAACCGAACAGCCGCAATCACTGCTGGAGGACCAGCTCTTCAAAACCACACCCGTTCTTGTGAAGCTATATGCGCTCCATGATGCCTATCAACTACCCATACTATCACTCATGGACACCCTAGTTACCGGCGCTGCATTTGATTCGGCCAACGAGCCGCCGTCGCTAGTCGGTCACTTGGGCGCTGAATCATCCTGCCTTTTCCTCGACGTTCTGTCCCGATTCGACAAGCCTCTCAGTGACCCCACTGTAGAGCTGGCGGTATGGCGCTTATTATCGACTCTGGTCAGCAAACGCCAGCAGTGGCTTGCCGTTTATATCCTTACAGGATCTTCTCCACGTCAGACACTGAACAAGACTAGTACTCAAGACAAGTTAGCCATGAGGGGCACACCTTTCTTACAAATGGCACTTGACAAGCTGTCGAATATTGAGCAGACCCCAACCCAAGTGTCTCTCTCGCTTCTAGACTTTGTCTCTAACGCCCAGGAGCATTGGCCGTGGGCCACACCACAGCTGAAGAAACATTCCAGTTTCTTCAGTGCTCTTGTGAACTATGTCTCTAAGCTGAACCTGCCATCGTTGTCTACCATTGATCGAATATTTGCTACCCGGATTGCCGCAGTCGTCGCTGATCTCTGCGCTGTTTACCTACACTCAGCTAAAGAATCACAAGATCGGAACTTCTACAAAACTCTATTTCCCCTCGTTTCGTGGTATGCGAAGGACGCTGTCGATGTGTCCGGATATAACGCCTCTTTGCATGCCAACCTAAAGAGGAATTTCGAAACAAGGTATTCGGGTTGTAAACTCGACGATTTCAAGAGAACGTCTCTGCAGCCTCGGACTCTAGGACAGGACTATTGCTACGATATCCGTCTAGGCCAAAAACTCCTTTCTTATGACTTTGCCTGGGCAGGCTCCAAGAACCAAGGATTTGCCGAGGAATTTGAGCGCGCCAATCTCAACCTGTCTCTTGTCGAGGCACAAGTGGTATGTCACGCCTTTGTATTTTGCATGAGCAGTATCTAATTCTGGGTACAGAGTCTTCTTCACAGCTGGAAGTTCCTTGCGGTTGAACACTCTTCGGACTTCATGGCCGAAAGTGAGGTTCAAAAATCGATGACTGCTGTCGTCAAGAGCTGCCTCGAAGCCAACGTGAACGGCGTGCCACAAGAGGCAATCTTTGAGAGAATCCAACAGACCAGGGTTGATTTTGCTCAAAATCTGCTGCAAGGTCTTGTGAAAAGGAAGGCGCAGGGCGCCGAGGTTTTCGGCCTCTTGGGGGTGGTCTGGAAGTCACTACAAAGTCGCCGGGCGACATACGAGGATGCATTGATCAATGACGACTCTGAGTATTACCGATCGCTCTTGAATGTCCTCTTTCTAGCGCTACAGTTCCACATTGATTCGCCCTCGCGATCTTCGCCCGAGACCCTTAGCAAGAAAGCAGAGTTGTCGTCCGATCTGGGCATCGTCGTTGAGATAGTGAAAATCGTGGTGGCGCAAGGATTCAGGTCGCTAACCTCGTACCTTCATGATCAGCCAGAGAAATGTACGCCGAGAGATTTCGCCACCATAACAGCGATCCTCCAGAGCTCGCTACAGGTGAAGAATATCGATCGCCTATATGAGCACATTGTGTACCACATTGCCGACAACGACACTGTACGGCACGCCACCTCATTATTCTCGTGGGCAGATCAACTAGCCATTGCAGGCGACCCTGTTTACGGAGAGCTCAGTGTCTCTTTCCTCGCCAAATTGTCGACCATACCTATGCTGGCAGAGCACCTAGCCGTCGAAGCAACGCTAGCCCAGCTTTCCGGCTGCCGGTTAACGAATGTTCTCCGTCAGCCCAAGGGATTCGGCCCCTTTGACCCTGTCCCGAGACTATACGCCATCTGGACCGGCGGCATCCTTCCCCTATGTCTCAACCTTCTCTACCATGTCATCCGCACCGCGCCCGAAGTCGCCGCCTTCCTCAACCAGTTCGAGGGGCAGCTCACACGTGCAGCCGAGTCTTTCACCTCTGCGCGAATTGCAGTCTCTTCTTCGACATCAACCACCCGAAGAATCAGTCTGACCATGGCTTCGGAAGCGTATTCCCTTGCACTCATTTCGTTTATCCTGGGACGCCTCCGGAAGGCTGGGAACAGTATGGGAGTTGATACGCAGGCAATTCAAAATCTAAAATGGGACGCAGCGCAGGTCAAGGAGGATATTGAGGAACTAGTGGAACGCAGAGCGAACCTCCGGGCACGGATTGTCGCTACCACTGAAAATGAGATAGACATGGCGCGGCAGAAGCCTCTTAACGCTGCGTCAGGTGCCGAGAGTCGGTTGGAGGAGAAGGTTGTGAATGAACTCAACGCTACCCTGGCTTGCTTGAGTGCGGATGAGTGATCACCTAAACCATGTTACGCCGAGCATTTGGTGGTGTATATAATATGCTATACCACCATGGTAGTTCGTTGGTTTGCAACCATTTATGCCATACGCGTTTTGATTTCCGCCTCCTATTCTTTCCTATCCTAATGTTCTTCAATTGGTTCCCATCATGTTTACCTAGGAGTCAAAAATATAGCATGTCCACGGCTGGGACGAAGTATCTAGCTACTCGCCTATCTCAAATAACAGTTGACGCAAGATACTCAAATAAATTATTATTAAAAAGGCTATATAACCGTGAAAATACCCGCCCAATTAATCCAGCACCCACACCTCGCTCGTCCAATTGCGCCCGTCTATTATTATTTATTATTATTATTATTTCTCGTTATTGTTCTTTGACCAGGGTCGCAGCATCACCCGAGGTCTGCACTCTGCTGGCCCTCGGGACCAACGACGGCCAACCCCGCTGATTGGTGCCCCTTGTGAGAGCAATAACCGACGTCGACTCACTTCAACCAGATTACGGTAGCTAGTGGATTCCTTTCTTACTGTAGCTGGATTATCGTGTGCCAGGCTCTCATTATTAACCATGTAAGGGCTCCACGCATGGGGTGCCTAAGGAGCGGGGGGAGGCTTCAAGAAGCCGAGCTGAGAGCTGGGAGATGCGGAGTAAAGCAACCCAACCAACCCCTAGCTAGTCTATCACATATATTAGGTAGATATTGAGCTTTCTCCTCACCATTATTATTCACTAGGCGTCAGTCCGCTCGGTTATATGATAGTGCTTTTCTTTGTTTTCATCTCCTGTTCCTTCATATCAAAGTACTCTTCGCTACATTAGAGACGAAGTCACTGTTCTCGAGCTTAACCTGTGATCGTTAGCAATTATAAACGAGACGGCCAGTCAAAATGCCCTTCAAATCCCGCTGGCAGATCGACATCCCAGACACTCATCTCGCTTCCCTCCTGCTTAGATCGCCAACGGCTCCCCTCTCCAAAACGCACCGGTGCTTCTCCGAAGCTGCCCGCCCGGACACCCACTACTTCACGACGCATGACTTCCGGCTATGGGCTCAGCGATTCGCGGCGGGCCTGCGCAAGTCCGGGCTGAAGAAGGGCGACAGGGTGCTTCTCTTCTCGGGGAATGATCTCTTTTTCCCGGTTGTCTTTATGGGGATTATTATGGCAGGAGGCATCTTCACGGGTGCGAACCCGACCTATGTGGCGCGAGAGCTGGCATACCAGTTGGAGAATAGCGGAGCGCTCTATCTGATCTGCGCGAGGGATAGCATTGAGACCGGGGTTGAGGCTGCGAAGTTAGCCGGGATGGGGAAGGAGAAGGTGTTTGTGTTTGATAACGCCATCTATGATGGGAAGGGAGAGGGCACGATGGGATGCCGGTATTGGGGGGAGTTGGTTGCATCCGTTGAAGAAGGGACAGGGTTCGCGTGGGAGGAACTGGACACGCCTGAGAAGGCCAATACAACGCTTGCGCTGAACTACTCCAGTGGCACGACGGGGCGGGCGAAGGGCGTGGAGATCTCGCATAAGAACTATTGCGCTAATATGCTCCAGTACAACCATATGTTTTACCAGAACCCGGATTGGGAGGAGAAGTCGGGCCGGGCCCGCTGGCTGTGTTTCCTGCCGATGTACCATGCCATGGCGCAGAATATCTTCATTGCCGCAGCGTTGAAGCGCAATGTGCCGGTCTACATCATGCCGAAATTCGACCTCATCAAGATGCTTGAGTATACTGAGAAATTCCGCATCACAGACTATATCCTCGTTCCGCCCGTCGTCGTTGCGCTAGCGAAGCACCCGGCCGTGAGGAGCGGGAAGTATGACCTCAGCAGCGTTGAAGCGATTGGGAGCGGTGCTGCGCCGTTGGGACGTGAGGTGTGCGAGGAGGTTGAGGCGCTGTGGCCACCAGGTCGGATTAATATCAAGCAGGGTTGGGGGATGACAGAGTACGTGATGTCTTCCTTCCCCGTGGAGTATCATACACAATACCCTACCTAATGCATGGCTAACTGGATTTCTCCGTGGTATAGGACGACGTGCTCAATTCTTGGATGGGATCCGACAAAGAAAAGCTATTCAGCGTCGGTTGGCGAGCTCAACGCCAACTGCGAGGCGAAGATCATGGCCGACGATGGTGTCACAGAGTTAGGGAGAAACCAACGCGGAGAGCTCTGGGTTCGAGGCCAGAATATCATGAAGGGCTACTGGCGCAATCCGCAGGCAACCAAGGAGACAAAGACAGAAGACGGATGGCTGAAAACTGGAGATATAGCCTACGTTGACGACGACGGAAGATTCCATGTGGTCGACCGGATGAAGGTACGTGCCTGTTTAACCCCGTCTGGGGGAAGTCATGAAAATCGGCGCATTTCCTAACGGACCGGGTGTTAGGAACTCATCAAGGTCAAAGGCAACCAGGTTGCGCCTGCGGAGCTAGAGGCGATTCTGTTGGAGCACCCGCTGGTCGCTGACGCAGCTGTAATCGGAGTCCCACTGTATGTCCTAAAGGCGATTCTGGAAGCACTCGAGTGCGAAGCTTACACGAGTATAGGAACAATGATGAGGCTCCTCGGGCATACATCGTCTTGAAACCCGGAAAGAGCGCTACCGCGGAGGATATTACAACGTTCATGGACGGCAAAGTATCACGAATAAAAAGAATCACCGGCGGAGTGGTCTTTCTAGACTCCATTCCTAAGAATCCTTCGGGCAAGATTCTGCGAAAGGGGCTCCGAGAGCAGGCAAAGAAGGAGATGCAAGGCTCCATGGCGAAGCTATAAATTCTTTCGTGTGGGATGGATTATATAGTGTTTCGCGTTTCGATAGAGCGATGTCGACACAAATAGAATTTCTGCTAATTTAACCACAACTTGCTTTGGAAAGCAGCCTGGAGTGGTCTGGTCGATACCGCATACGAATCCACCGCCACTGTAGGGTGCACACCCAACTCACGCTTAGCCAGCGAGTCGCCACAACAGAAATCTCTTGGGCATCCGCTTGCAAGCTTGTGCCCATGTCTGGGTGGGTCAACTCGTATTATTCCCATTGTCAAGCGGTATGAACAATGCATTTGTCCCGTGAGGTTAGGAATGACGTCGCCTGTTGGAATAGTGGACAATCGCCTGACTCATTTCTTGCATGAATTAGTGACGTGAATGAAAGCAATAGGTCAAGCTACCTTTCTTGCATCTGCACGAGTTAACTCGTGCCCAAGATGGTTGTCATGCTTGTTGTATAGTCCAATGTCATATACTCCACCTGTGACAGCAAAAGAGGATAACTTCGAAGAAATTCACATGTTGAGAGAATATCCATCATTATTCGCAAATGGTTCTAGACCACCAATCGCAAGAGGCAGGCGACCATCACATTACCGCCTCTCAGATGCTATATGCCGCTCCTCCCGCGCCGTACAGTAGTGAAAAGCTCGGGTGAGCCATCGCCTTCAGAGTGGAGGACAAGGAGCACATGATCCAGATTTTTACAGAGTATAGAGATTTTTGGGATCGACGCCGTGCATTCGGAGCAACCAGATCGTTGGGTCGCCAGAAAGCGAGGGGCGAAGATCCTGAGGTTGTGAGAGGATGGTGAAAATGCAACTAGTGACCGGAAACGCACTTGGCGAGGTGGCAGACATATCCATATCAAATCAGGGGCGATAAATCTCCAGAGCCCTCAATACAATGCAGAGCATTTGATACGAAAAGCGAATGGCCGTTGAGCATGACTCGGTCTTTGATCTGGCGACCCGCGCGGAAAAGGATGTGGCGTGTTGCGCTCTGATGATTGTCCAAAAATGTCCATGGAAAGTCGTGCAGTGGGTCAAGGACTCAAGAGCTGCAGGAATAATTATATGACTATGTATCAACTACTCTGTGAGGATGAGGCAAAGTCTGAGGTCCTGGTTCTTGAAGCGCTCCCCGGCCTCTCCTGAGGCGATCGAGCTGAGAATGGCGAGCTGATCAATAGGTATTGAGTTTCTGTGACGCAGTCCGGAAGCGATTTCCGGCGAAGGCGTAGCTGAAGGACAAAGGTTGGTTCAGGAAGGGAGCTCCACGGGGAAAGTCGACGACTTCAATTAAGGCGAGACGCTCGAGGTTCCAAGCTCAAGGAAGACAGAACGGAACAGACGAAGGCGAGATCACGGGATCATTGGAGAAGCAACCAACCGCCCCAGGGCTAGGCTCAGGCTGGCCGAGCTGGAGGTGGCTGGACTTCTAATTTGGATGAGTACCTTACCTCCCGTCGGGTTCCTAACAGTATTTCTCCCCCCTCGGAGGGACTCGGTCTTCCTCCCGTCTTCCTCTCCATCTTCCAAGGAGGAGAGGTTGTTCTTCCACATGTCCTCCTCCAGCTCTGTCGCAGTACTGCCCCATTCATCTTTTGGAACAATGATGCAGGAGTTGCCTGAATATCAGCCTCAAAATGGAAATAATAATCAGATTTCCTTCAAGTGCTTTTGCGAATAACGAGCCGCATAAGCAGCCTAAACCCCCGTTGGCCGAATGAGATGCCACTAAATCGCCTATCGCCGCTAATAATGAACTAGTGGGACTGTGCCCTGGCGCGCGACTCTCAGCGACGCTGACTGATGGAGGTGGCGCATCACCTGCGCAGCTGAACCTCTGCCTTCTGAATCTTCTCTTGCAAAGTTGCAATTTCATGGGGCCGCGTTCTTCACCCGATGTGTTTTCGTGGGTTCGACTAACTGCATAAGCTCCCGTGGCTGACAATGATACAGCTGGACTGGGAGGGTCCCCTCCTCGACGGCAATCAAACATGGTTTACCAGTAAAGTCCAGCTGCGGTCTGTGGATATGTTCTGCGTTTGGGTTGGTTTCATTCTAGGATTACTAGAAAAAGGTAGAAAGGGTTGCCCATTTCCCTCATCCCGAGCTACTCTTCGTCGCAGTCACAGACCGGGGTTGATTACTGCTCTCAGAGTCTTGAAGGCGACTTCCATTTTCCCTATCCATTTTTCCCCGTCATCTGGGACACGGTCCATCCATATCCCTTCTTCCACTCTTTTCACTTGTCCCTCTATGGTCAAGAAGCTGGTATACAGTCTCTGAGGTAGGGCCTACAACCTCGGACTGTCCGCTTCAAACGCAGACTTGGAAACAATAACTTGGAAACAACCACTCAACGGCAAGCACATCCCGTATTGAGGCGCTCTACGGCCTCAGTGTTATTAGGTCGGTTAAAGACCTGCAAGTGACCACCCTTTGGGGAAGACCAGCCTATTGGACCGACGATGCGCTTTTCGCATGACCATCTCGCCATTCTCAGAGATCCTCGGGTCCTGCTATTTGGAATTCTTTACTCGGCCGTCTGCATAACCTGCATCATCGTGCTTGCTTGGCGCAACAGTCGCCGACAGCGAAGAAGGCGAATGTTCAAGGGGCAAATGGATTTGCCGTCCGAAAAGGGTGGTGGCGAACAGTCACCCGGCGCGACAAGTCCGAAGATCCTTTCCGCGACGCACAAATTTTACGGCCTTGCGCCTCTTCCATCCGCTTGCGATGTCCTACAGCCTTTATCCCGTGTCTCGCAATTGCCTCCGAGTGGCTATCTGGCTGCTGCTTTGGGGCGGGAGCGGGAAAATAGGATGGAGCAAACCTATCAGCACGAGGGCCAACGCGTTCAGCTGACCAGTTCACCTCGCTCCGGTCATGAGTCACCGTTGATGGCATCGCCAACAGACCACAGACACGGAGTCCCGCTTTTCGGGACTGAGAGTTCTCCCACTCGAACCGAAGATTCGTCTCAGGCTATGTCTCCCCTAAATGCGGCCGATCTAAATGATGAACAGGATATTTCCAGTTCTCCGAACTCTGGCGACTTCCAGTCAATCCAGAAGCGTAGCCAGGGGGTTCATTTTCTGCACGATGTAGACGAAAATGGTTTCCGGACATGGAGACGGTGGGTTGTCGAGTACAGCTAATATTCTGGATGCAAATGACGAATTTGCAGTTCGTTTTGTTTGAGGTTTTGGCTTTCCTTCATTGACCTCATACCTCCATGTTGTGTCGTCTGGCTTCTCAATGTTTGGGCGGTATATGTCCTATGTTCCGTTTGCTCTTTATGCATTGATTTGAATTTTTGTTTCGCTTGTTTTTTATTCGCTACATAGCATGACGCATGTTCTCAAACGGCAGCAGTGATTGTTTGCCTAGGACTGACGATGCATAACGACCCTAGATGATGATAGTTTCTAGCAGCAATGGAAAGGACATGAAATGCTACTTAGTTAGCCACTGCTTCAATCAAAAGTACCTGTTATGGAGTTGAGGGAGTAGCTTCGGAACCTTGGAACATCGATACACTTGCCTCAGGTACAGTATATTAGTCATCATTTTGGTTGTCCCCCGGAACCTTTCAATACCTTAGGCTGCGGAGTTGCTGCAGACAACCTACTGACGACAGAAGCCACAATGCAGTGAACTGAGTTGGATGCCCAACAAACTAGCAGCTCTCTATCTTCCCCTCCTTCTTCCGGAGAATCCGGACTTCCGACCCTTGTTCATCCTCAAGATCATAGCGTAGACCCTCAAAAACAGCTCATTCCGGTCAACATGACCGTCACCACCTATGCAGTCACTACTGATCCCTCCGACCTCGCCGCTCTCAACCTCTCGCGACTCCTCACCCGTCTAGAACACAATCTTCTTTCGGCAAATGCCGATCTAACATTCCTCCGCCGATCGGAATATCAGCGCATGAGAGTGAGCGCGGTATGTACACCTACATATACGTCAGGCATCTTGTCGGCATATGGAAAAGGGTTCACTAATGTAGCTCAAAGAACATAGAATACGCCCGCACAAATCTCCAATTGTTAGAACGCAGCCTTCCACAAATCAAGCCCGTTGACCGACGGCACGAGCTCCAAACGACGCTTGCGCGGAACCGCCAGACGCTAAAACGGCTGCAGAACGTGCTGGATGAGATTCAATCCGAGGCGGAGATTCGCGCTTCGTCAGCCGGCACTGAGTGGGATGACGACACCGATGAGGGAGATGATCTGGATTCCGAGGATCTGCTAGGGACGCCGGAGGGAGGGAGCACGGCTGATGAAGCTACTCCGGGAGACGATATCTCAATAGAAGGACCTGCTAAGGACATTCCTACCACCACCGCGACTATGCCACCTGCTAGCACAGTAGAGCCGAGCGCAATATCTGCACCCACCGCTACCGACACTGCGGCCCCGACCCTGCGAAACAGACATCACAACACCTCGATTCCCACATCACCAGATTCAACAGGAACATCAACGGGGTCGTCACTCCGCAAACCATCTGAACCGTCCAAGACCGCAGCAGAAACAGACGGAGCTCTCGCAACGGACCGCCTCGAGCAGGAAAACCTGACTGCCTCCCTCCTCGACCTCGCAACACAACTCAAAACCTCCTCGCAAGCGTTCCAGTCATCGCTCGAAGCCGAGAAATCCGTCCTCTCCCGCGCTGCGGAGGGTCTCGATCGCACAACGGGTAGTCTCGCGGCGGCGGAGAGGAGAATGGGGATGTTGCGCCGGATGACGGAGGGCAAGGGGTGGTGGGGGCGGATGATGCTGTATGCGTGGATTTTTGCGCTGTGGGTTGTTGCTATTTTGATTGTTTTTGTTGGGCCGAAGTTGCGGTTTTGACTCTGATATTTTGGCCATTTTTTATTTCAAGTCTATGAGGTTGACTTAGCGGAGCGGTTGGTGTTTTGGGCGTTACTCATCTTCTCAAGAAAGAAGTTCCCCAATGGACATTCTGACGCGGACTCTCAGAGCTGGGCTTGGAAGGCTGCTTTCTTTCCCAGTTCCAACCGGACCCATGGGGCCGTTCACAGGGTTGTCTTGTTCGGCTTGTGCGAAAATTCAACCTTGAACTTACAAGCAGAGCTTTCAAAGTAACTAATATAATAATAATAACAATATAAAACCAACCAAAGCTTATACCCACAGATACCATGATATATCCCTAACCATACAAAGCATGCGCCTCACCAACTTCAACCTGTATACCCCATATCCTACGGATCCTTACCTTAACTGAACCACCCCTCCCCCGCCAACAACTCCCTCAACGCTCTCACACCCCCCCAATCCTCCATCTCAGTCACGTACCTCGTTATCCCCTCCCCCATCCCTCTACCATCAACTCTCACCCACGCATCCAAAAACTCCGCCCTGATATCCCGCTCAATCAGATCCTTGCGCTCACTCCTCAGCCCCTCGGGTCTCAGCATAGCCCTCAGCATCGCCTCCCACGGCCGCGTCAAGAATGGCACCTCTTGGTCATCGCGGCAGAGCAGGAAGAGCACCGTTTCGGCCAGCGCGCGGGGCGTTAGGAGCTTCATGGGGTAGAGACCGTGGCAGAGGTCTGGACCTGGAATTGGACTTGAGCTGGCGGCGGCGGCGAGGCCGCAGGGATCAGCGTTGTTGGTACCTGTAGTGGTGAAGGTGGGCTTGTATTCGTTTGTTGGTGGGGGGTGCAAGGTGAGGCGGGAGGCTGGGGATAGGAAGTGCAGGGTGCGGGAGTGGAGGTGGAGGGAGATTGTTGGAGGGGGTGAGGCGGGGGGGGATCTGGGGTGGAGATGGAAATGGAAATGGGCGGCGGCGACGACAGTGAGATTTGTTTTCAGGAGGTTTCTGTCGCTGTTTACTAGATCGGGACAGGCTCGGTTGGTGCAGAGAGTGAGGCCGGCAAGCGCCCCGGTTAGGGCATTTGTTGCGGAGCTGAGGTGCCGATCGTTGATGATGAAGTCGATTTGCTGGAAGAAAAAGATTATAGATAGTAGCAGTAGTTAGTTAGTGTCAATAAAGGTTAGGTAGGTAGGTCGGGTACTTGGGCTTGCTTACAGCGGCAGGGAGTTCGGGTTCAATGTCGGCGCCAGTAAGACCGAGTGCTAGCCAGCCGAAGAGCACATTAGGAATACCTGCATTATCTAGGATGCGAGCTATATTGGAGGCTTGTTTAGCGTAGGTGTGCAGGGGATGGTCTGTATCTGATCGGGCCATTCTGGAGACGGGAGATGATTTTGATTCCTGAAGTGTCGAGGATATACTCACTCTTCCATGGTGTTTTAGGATTCATGTTTACAATATACTTCTTCCTTTTCTCTTTGATGCTGGGGTGAGCTTCGAACGTGAAGGAACTCGCTTTTGACCTGATTTGAATGACTGTTTCGATTCTCAAACTTAGTATGAGATACTACATCTTTGTCTTTCGAGACGCAGCTTAGGTTTCTACAAGTAGATGTGCGGGTCGTCAAAGAGAGAAACAGCAAATTATCATTATCCATGAAACTGGTCTTTGTGCTTTACTCTAGTTATTTAAGACGTCAAATAGCTGCTGGCCTTCGAAAAGCATCCTTGACATATATGATACCCCGTGTAGCCTCGCTATAATAAACGTTTATATATATATAGTGATCAACTGCATCGCCATACGTACATGAGCCCTAGTCATGGCGTGCTTCCAGTGACTTGAGTTGTGCTGATATTACTAGATCGACGCGAGTAAGTACATAAACTACCTACAGAAACAGATGAACCAAGCTTGGCTTGACTCCCACAACGAATGACTAACCCGGGCATACCTGACACATCGCCTGCATAAGAGAAGACACCTGCATGGTAATCAAGTCTACCCTGCCCGCTATTCGCTGCGCCAACTGTCCCGAGGCTCACTGCCGGCATCAATACTGAAAATCAGATGATCTCGGAGAGAAAGGAAGCGGAAGATGCGTAATATATGGTTACACACAGGGTGGTGGCCGGGTGCAACAAGATAAATGTGGGATATCCGATTTGCAATAAGCAGACATGATAAAACAGTGAATCAGAACGAAGGAGACAAGAAAAGGCCATCCCATGAGTAAAGAAAAAGAGAAAAACGTAGCATAGTTACCTACCTACGGTAGGTGGCGACCATGCTTGTGGGAAAT
This sequence comes from Aspergillus egyptiacus, assembly GCA_025688805.1. NCBI lineage: Eukaryota > Fungi > Ascomycota > Eurotiomycetes > Eurotiales > Aspergillaceae > Aspergillus > Aspergillus egyptiacus. The sequence goes on along the minus strand of MU628489.1, from coordinate 10,745 downwards.
GAAAAAAAAAGAAACCCCTGCTCGGTGTCATGTGGATATCAGTGATGCTGAAACAAAGAGCTGGCTAGATATCATCTCAAGACAGAAACAAAGGAAATGTTGAAACAGAGACAGGGGAAAAAAATTATAAGAAAATAAAACAAGCTGAAGTCTCAACGCCAAGATCTTTCAGGAGAGATGCGCGACATGGTATGGCAATAAAAGCAAAATACAATTCACATAGCGTACGGTCTAAAACTGTCGAGAATGTCCTCACTCGATCAAAAATATACCGATCATTAAATCAGACCACAGAGTCTCAGGTTCTCCTGGATAATGATATCTGAGGATGGTCAGTACTAGGAGTATGAACACATGCAGGTGGCGGACACAACTTACCATTTACAGCTGCCATCACGAATCGGATCTGCGTCGTGTCTGTGGCACATGTGAAATGTGTGTAGATCTGCTTTTGTTCGGCTTGGTTGAGGGAGACGAAACGGTTGAGGATGTAGTCGCAGGCGGCAGCGTAGTCAGCCCCGCCCTCATAGTCAGGGAAGTAGTTCTTCATAGGGCTGACAGGCAGCTTCTCCTTGAAGCGATCGATCTTGTTGAGGAAGAGAATGATCGACGTCTTGACGAACCAGCGCGAGTTGCAAATTGAGTCGAACAGGGTGAGAGCTTCCTGCATACGGTTGACAGTTTCATCCTCGAAGAGAAGCTGATCGTATTCTGAGATGGCAACCAAGAAGAGAATGGTCGTGACGTTCTCGAAGCAGTGAATCCACTTCTTTCGCTCCGAACGCTGACCACCGACGTCAAACATACGGTAGGTCAGGTCACCGATGATAAATGTTGTCTCGGTAATACCAGTCGTCTTGACACGGGAGCGGAGGACATCTTGGTCTGTGGGAAGATAGTCGGGCTGTGCGATGCGTTCGATAGAGTCAAAGTAGCTTGCACTGCGTTAGCAAGTGAATGGTCTAAGCGGTGTCGTACGGGGTAACTCACTATTTCGCGGAATCGTTCAGTTGGTATTCACGAGACCGCTTGAAACACTCCTGCACACCGGCATCGAGCCAGAGCGCAGCGATGGCGTTGCCGACCTCCGGAGGCAGGCTGTCACCTTCGATCTGTGCGGGTTGCATGAAAACGGTCTGGACGTGATATTCGTTACGGGCATCCTCCAGGGGGAGTTCGAGAGATTCCATTGCTTCCAGGATAACGCGCATCGACTGAACCGTGTTGCTGTAGATGATTTCCTTGAACGACTCTCTCTCGTCGCGCGAGTAACCACCCTCGTGAATCAGCTTCATCTGCTTGAGAATCGTGGACTTGCCCGACTCTCCGGCACCTGGCCAAAATTAGTGAGATCCCAGAGCGACAACGCAAATCAAGAACATACCGAGCAAGAGCATCTTGATTTCGTTTCGCTGCATCATCTTGTCCCGCTTGAGCTGGTTCTCAATCTCCTCGTTGCGGGCCTTTCCCTCCTTATCCTCAGTGCTCATTCCACAGCCCATCTTGACGGTTATTTACGAATATCGGATTGTGTTGATTAAAGATTTGGCAATAAGTAAGGTAGAAGTGAACGACGTAGAGTTAGATAGGGAGTCTGCCGGAGTTGAACGTCAGTGAATTCTCCGCGCACGGGAACCTGAAACGAGGCTATCCTGAACGTGGAGGGAGACACGGGAGGAATCCGTGAGGAGCCCACAGTTGAGGAATTCAAAATTCATGTCATGATCCCAGCCGTCCAAGTAGTCTCTCCGATCCATTCTGGGGCCATTGAAACAAGGGGACTCTGGTTTGTAGCGCAGGACGACCGAGCCAAATGGGGGAGGGACGTTTAAGGGCGGCAACGTTCAGACGGACGGTTTGCATGCAGAGTAAATCGAGCGGAATCTGGCATTAAAGAACTCACCTGATTGAGTCTGTGGTAAATTTCTGAGTAAGAGAAATTGCGAACTTGAATATTACTGCGACAGGTGGGCAAGATCAAGTTGAAGTAAGGAGAAAAATTGCAAGTTAGGTCGAGAATGTATGATTAAGCGCGGGAAAGGAGGCGATAATTAGTGAGCAGCAGCAGACCTGATAGATTCCCACCACTGGCGGAGTATCAGAAGCTGGCAGTCAGCAAGCGATTGTTAGGTGAAAAGAAAGAAAGAAAGAAATAAAGGCTCTTCCTCAGCGCCGCGGACCAGAAGAATGAGAGGAAAAGAGGAAAAGTCCGGCAAAGCTGGAATTTGGAGAAGGGGGTGTGGTTTGGGAAGCTTAGAAAGTAAGGGGATGACCGAGTAAGAAAGAGAAGAAAGACGAGGGGGGCGATTCTTCCCAGGCTCGGTTTTCTGGAAGAGCAACTTAACTTGAGAATTGAGACTCCGTAATAAGGGGGCTGTGGGGCGATTGTCAGAAATGACCGGGATAGCCTGGTCTGTCTGGTGCTGCTGGTTGGCTTATCTTCAGTGGGGAGTCAACTCCCTGCCGGCCAATCTTCGCCCAGCAATCGACGTCCCCTTTTTGATCCATTGGCCACTATCCCCCTTGTGTCCTAGCCAGCAGCACGTAATCATGCTCCTGGTATCAGGTGGTAAGCAACTTTCACCATTTAGAAAAGGAAATGAAATACAGAATTACGGGCTGAGGATCGCGACTACGGCTCATGAAGGAAATGGGACAACCCCCGTCTGAGGATAGAACAGCGGCAGAGGCAGAGCTATCTACCGTGCTACACCTTGAATAAACCCCTTATGTCCAGCTACCGTGGCTTAATCTCCGGCCGTTGCAGATCCGCGTCAGACCGGATAACTTGTTCCTGAATCTGGACTAAGATGGAAGATGAGCAGGGACCGTTGGCGACATGCTCATCCCGATATCATCCAGATATCCAGAGTATATTATTTGCGATGAGATAGGTCACTGTTGTCGGATGTTTCAGCATCATACCTACCACGCGGTTGAGTTTAGAATTCTGTCTGACCGTGCGTCTCACTGTAGGCCAGGTTTGAGTTCTGAACCGGCTGCCAGATATCAGGGTGTTCACATCTTGCATGAGCATGTCCTGCTTGCAAAAGAATATAGAGAGAACTTGCAACCTTGAACCAGCATGTCTTTTCTGCCAGCACCGTGGTCAGTGGAGATTATTAGTATTGGAGAAGCCGGAGTACTTACACAAGGAGGCGTCTCCTTGACTCTCCAAATGAGCTCAGACTCTCAGACTCACCATCCATACCGCCTGGTAATCCCCATACTCCACCCTCAATCCGTCGATCTTGGTCTTCTCCGCAAATTATTAACCGTTTCTTCACGTCAGGCCGGGAAACTGCGTAAGCCATCCATTCAATTAGCCTATCGATTACCAAAGATACAAATCGCTGAGAGCAGTATATATGTCGAGGGCGAATGGCTGCGGTATTCACCAACTTGAGAAGCCGTGAAGTATCAGGCTTGAACAGCCACTGCATCTGTTCCCGCCAATCCGACAAGCCAGTTATATCATGTGTAACTGTGATAGTTGACGCGCTGAACCTTATAAAACTCACCCGTCCCAGTCGGGTGGTCTTGGTCCCTACTCGGTACAGAAAATTGAAAGTTCAGGAATCTGCCATATCAGATTATTCTCCACCTCCATCCTTCCAAAATTCGACAGGTTCCTACTCTTAATCGGCATAAAACAACAATTCAAACGTTTGTCCTTTTTTTAACCCCGGCTCGATCCAGTGGCGCGTCAAAGCAAGCCACCGCAGGCTCTCGCTGGCAGCCACGAAGAAGGGAGCTGGAGGCTTTGTCCGAGCTAGTCTCCCACGAGGTTAGCGCGCGGCATAGAAGACCACTAGAAACTAGGTACCTAGGTACCTAGTTCAGTGGGGAATCCACTGCAGTTTAGCCACCTGCACCTGCAGGAACGAACCAAGTTACTCTGTACAAAACTTGGAAATCATACAGGTACCGGGCCTTACTCTTAACCCGCTGCACGACTCGTGGAGGTGACTCGTCGAACTGCGCGAGTCGGGGCTCAAATGCGGCCAACCCTATTCTTTGCTCGAGTTTTCGGTTTTCCTTACAGACTTCTTCTTTAGAAAGTTCCTTTCAATTTTCAAGTGCAACAGGCTTGAGCTGGTTTGTGGTGATGGCGGGAGTGGTCCACACGTGACAAGATTTCGGCAACCTTGAACCCAATTGAACTTGTGGACTTGAGTACAAGCTCACGTACAAGGCTCCAGCTTCCATCAAACTGGTCCAAAAAGTAAAACAACTGTCCCTGCAGTGTTACTGTAAATTGAGACCCTCCTACCTATTATTATTACAGCTATAGGAATTATTGCATCAAACCCGGCGATCCATAGGTACCCTGTTTTCAACGAACCGGGGCAGTGATCCCCAGGCACTGCTGTTTTATCTCAAGATAAGGCCACTGCGGCACTTTTGCCCTGCACCGGTCAACATTAGCTTCAAAATTCCAGCATTGGACGGATAAGTTACAGCTCTGTGCAAATAATGTTTTTATAACTTGTAATTTATAATTCTTGACATTAGAATTTGCTATTAGACTACTACACCCATCTTATTGTGCCTGCAGTATAGGTATTACTGTGTGACCCAGGGCTATGGTACAGAATACTAGGAGAACTGTGGGTATATACCTTAGGTAGTAGTACCTTACCTTAGTTTCAAGGCCATTTGCTACCTAGTAGTACTTGATAAGACTAGCAAAATTATACTCACACTATCAGATTGACCTCTGGATTCTGAATGGAGCACTTCAGGGTACGCTAGCAAGGTATATACTCCGTCTTTAATCGCTGAAGAGTTTACCTTATCTACTTATTATTGCAGTGCTTTGCCCTTAAATAATGTCTTCATCAACATACCATATCCCATGGATCCCTTGTACTTGACACTTGTAAGGTCTTTCTTATATCTATACGCACGCAGCTTAAATGTACATACTTGTCATCTTACTCAGCATCTTGATTTCTGCTTCTCACCCACTATCATAGGCCACTAATGAATTGAAAGAGCAAAAAAAAAAATAAAATAAAATAAAATAAATGAAAATAAATGAAAAATAAAAGAAAAAGAAAAGAAAAAGAAAAGAAAAAAATTTCATAAATCCCACAGGAAACCCACGGACAAAGAAAAGGACGTATCCACGGTTCGAGACAAAATATATAAAAATCCCTCCGAAAGCCGGGCTAGGAATTCCGAGCCCATTGATTTCTCCATTATTTTCCACTAAACCTCACAATTGCCCAGGTTGGCTCCACCCGATTTAGGGCGAAGATCGCGGATCGATTCAGATCGGGCTTTCAGCTGAGCGCCTAAACTGCAGTTTTCTTGCGGTCAAGTCTTTTTGTTCCCATTATTCGATTTCATAGACCCCCATATACAGCATAGAATCGATTGCAATTGTTTATACCTACAAATCTCTCAACATGCACGAACTCTCCTACATGGGCCCTCGGGGTAAGTCGTCCATCCGCCCAGCAGTGCCCCAGATTTCGTTTCATTATTTCTCGCCAAATCCGCCATCTGGGAAGCAGTCAATCACTAACATCAGCGCCTACAAAACCCAAAAAGCCTTCAACCACGAAAACAACGACGCAGAAGCCGAATATGACCGTCTGCGCGACCTCGCCCGGCAAGAAGCCGCGAAGCGCGGCGACTGTTTCCAGCGCGTGTGCCTCCCCATTCTCCCCCTTCCGTAACTCCGTTCGCTAGGTATTTACCTAGTATAACCGATCGTCAAGCAACCCCCGACTAACATGGATACAAATTCGGGGGTAAAAACAAAAGTCCCAAGAAGCCTATACAAGCGGCGATGGCGCCCTAGCCAAAGAGCTCTCGGAAAAGGGCAAAGCGCACGGGCGCAAAATGGAGGAATACAACAAGCAAGCGTCGGAGTTTATCTTCCGTGAGAACAACGCGTCGGGCCGCGTTGATGCGGACACGATAGATCTGCATGGGCAGTTTGTCGAGGAGGCGGAGGATATCCTGGAAGAGAGGATCAAGTATGCTCGGAGTCATGGGCAGACGCATTTGCATGTGTATGGATTCCCCACCCGCATCTTCCCCTTTCCCATTTTCTTTTGATTGTTTGGTTTGGTGAGAGAGGGCTTTATGGTGGTACGGTATGGTATGGAACTGACGTGGGTTCGTGATTCCTGTAGGATTGTTGGGAAGGGAAACCACTCTGTGAATCATGTGCAGAAGATCAAGCCGCGTGTGGAGCAGGTGTGTCGCGAGCTGGGGCTGCAGTATGCGACGGAGGAGAATGAGGGCAGGATCTATGTCAATCTCACTGGGGGCCCGGCGGATATGGGGGCGCCGCCGCATGGGCATGGGCATGGGCATGGTGGTGGATATCCGTCGCATCAGAAGCCGCAGCATCACCAACAACAGCAACAACAACAACAGCATCACCAGGGCGGGAACCAGGACGTCGTGGAGGAGGTCGTCAATGCAGTTCTCCCGAGGGTGCTGCGGAAATTGGAGAAGGCTTGCTGTATCGTTATGTAGTAGGTTGGCTATTTGTTTTGGGAATTGTTTGATATTGCTTGGTTACGGTAGAGAAGTAGAACTCAAATATATGTGCCAGGTGCCCACGGCCAGAGTCATCATATTACCCAGAATGGATCCATACTGGGTTTCTTGTCCACTTTTGTCTAATAGCAACTTCCAAGTTAATTGTTACAGTACCTAACTATCAGTACCTAGTGCATCATTCTGAATAAGATAATAATCAGCAGCCTGTCGTTAGTTCACCACATCAAACCAGGTACAATCCCATACGCCAAGACCGGCCTGCGCTTTCACCCTGTCAATCTCAGCGGGGAAACGAAGTCGTCAATCATTTCGACTATTTATTCGTCTCACTCAACGTTGACTCGGTTATCTTATCGAGTATGGCTCGGACCATCGCACCATCGCTGCGGCCCTCATCGATTTCGTCAATGAGCTGCAGTGCCCGTGCACGCAGATTTCTAACCACATTTTGGGTGTGTTTGAAGCTACCAGTGCTTTCCATGTAAGCGAGTGCATAGAGTTTGACATCGTCGTCTTTTGTCTTTTGCCGCAGTATGTTGATGAGCTGGTGATTTTGGGGATTTGAGCGGATGCTGTGAATGATCGGAAACGAGAATTTCCCCTCCGTGAGATCCTCGCAGAGGCCCTTATTTTGGGTATATGTCGTGCTGGAGAGGTTGAGGTAGTCGTCGCAGATCTGAAAAACCAGTCCCATAACATTCACAAGCGCCACGCAGTCCTTTCCCGTATTGCTTTCGGCTTGCATCAATTTAACGGCAAGCCGAAACAGACCTCCGGTCTTGTTTCCCACCATCTCTAGATATTCCTCTTCGCTCGGACAAGTAAGCGTGTCTCGCCAGAACAAATCCATGCCCTGGCCTCGGTGTAAGTTCAGTAGTTCTTGAACGTAGATATCGATGGCAGCCGGATTTTGAAGTTTCTGCACTTCCTGAAGGGCCAGAAAGTACACGTAGTTCGCAGAATTGATCGTTTGCGCAGTGCCGTAGATGCTGTGTGCGACCGGAATCCCTCGCCGAAGCTTGGAATTATCTTCGACATCGTCGATCCTGGGAAAACTGATTAGCCTTAACCCAATCTCAAGGTGCCGAGGGAGCCTACAAAAGTGAAGCGGTATGAAGCATAGCTACCACCTTGTTGACGATGGCAAGACTTTCGGGTGGGACTTTCAGCCACGCATCGAAAGCGAGGATCATCTGTCGTCGGAGGTCTTTTCCGGGATGTTGAAGCATGTAGTCGTACGGGCCCATGACAACTCTCTCCTTCTCGTCCGACCATCGCCCATCCGTGTATTTTGTCCCATCGAGGCTCGACTGGTTCCGGGTGTGACCGTGAGACACATTGGTATTTGTCTGAAGCTTGTCCTGAGTGGTTGTTCCGTTGTTCTCATAGTACGCCCTGCTTAGAGGAGATATATCTGACATCCTGGTAGGGATCAAGGTTGTGGTTGTTCGTGGGGTATCTCGTAGGGGTATCTCGTAGGGGTATCTCGTAGGGGTATGAAACTGTGAGCCGAGAGACAGACAATTCAGTGGGACAGTGAGGTCATAAAACAGCACGTATTATAATAGAAGGGTTTGGCAAGTTCGGCGGCGCCGTTTGGTATATGATAGATATAAAAATACGTTGTAGAGTTGGGAATGATCGACACGTCCAAACAACGGAATCGCAAACTAAGATGCGATCAAGCCGAAGATGCGATCCGGATGTAAGCAAAAGCCGTTATGCAGATACCGCCAGGTCGGATCTTCACAACTGCACAGCGAGCAGTATACTCCGGCCGGATATCTCTTGCCCTGCGGGAGGCAGTGGCAGCTCCCCAATCGCTCAGGTGAAATTGATGCGGGGGGATACGAAAAAGACAGGTACAACCTTGGGACGTGACGTAGTGTCACATGCTGCCGGCGCACGGGCGGTCATCGTACGCGGAGTCACATGACTGTAGGGTGAGGGGTCCGACCGGAGTTCCGAACACTGCGATAGGTATGGCTGAAGGTCCCGTCGTCTCGAAGAACAGTAAGGTAGTATCAACCAGACGAAGCGTCACTGAATGTTGTGGTGCTATACTGCATCTGCTTGAGCAGTAAGAGAGGATCTTAAAATCATGACAGGAATTGATCCACGACGTGACACTGAGAGTCTTACCTTGGAATCCTGTTTGCTATGAGACAGCTGCAGTGACAAGGAAAAAGCACTCTCAATCTCTCACCATGAATATACCCTTCAAGATGAACCCGAGTCAGTCGACGGGGACTTTCCGTGAGATCACCGCCATTTGTTCGATCACCGTTCAGCTAAGCCTCAGCCAGCTAACCCGCTCTGCCTTTGCGTTGGGCTGAAGAAAGGCAGTGGTCTCCCAGGGCAACCGTCTGGAGCGCTGATGTGGACCAGTAAAGGTGGACGAGGTGGAGAGCATCATGACTTTTGATCAGCTCAAGATGATGATGTGATGAGCTTTTACCAGCCTCCTGGTTGTTAACTTACCCACATTTAGGAATTGACAACAGATTAAGACCCTCCCTAGCTCCATCTATCTACCGACGCTCTTGTTCCTTTGTTCGCTCAGCCCGCTTCTCCCGAAGACAACTGCTCTCTTGGCAAGGGCCTGGATTAATACTGTGTTTTGCCCGCCTCTTCTTATTATCCCCCAGCATCCCTTCGCTTGGGACTGACCCCTAGTTTCTATCCTGCACAGCACCAGCGTCATTACTGATGGAAGCTTTACTGGCGCATTCGTTCGACTATCTCTCCTCTTACGAGCCAACCAAAGTTCGCAAAGGGTTGCGCCAGGTGGAAGGGCTCCTCGCACAGATATGCCTCTCCAGGCCGAAACGGCCGCTGTCTGAAAAACGGGGGTCGTCGCCATCGTTTGGCACTTCACAGTCGGTCTGCAAAGCCCTGTCCGAGCTCAGAGATGATCCTGCATTCAGAGAATTCTTCAAACTTCAAGATGGGTTCCAATGGAATGGTACGGTGTAATCACTGTTCTAGAAAAAGTTTAGTACTCGAGCTAACGGGATATAGTCGCAATGCGTCTGGTAACCTGCTTAGAGCACCTGTTGGGTCGGGGAAGTAGTGGCACCAATGATCTCCTCATACTCTCCACCCTCGATTTAATACAAGGCGTGCTTCTACTCCATCCTCCTTCGCGGATCCTATTCGCACGTGAGATCTACATGAATTTGTTGTTGGATCTTTTGGACCCTATCAACTGCCCGGCTATCCAATCTGCGACCCTTCTCACCCTTGTCACCGCTCTTTTAGACAACCCTGCCAACACGCGCACTTTTGAGGAGCTGGATGGCCTACTCACAGTGACTTCGCTGTTTAAACAGCGCTCGACAGCTCGCGAAGTCAAGTTAAAATTAGTCGAATTCCTGTACTTCTATTTGATGCCAGAAGCACGGATATCCCCCACAGGCGCTCCCATCCCGGCTCTCCAACGCAGCCCGAGCAAGCTTGGGACCGGACCGGTATTCAGGAGTGTCAATGTCTCTGGGGCACATAATGGCGGGAAAGGCAACCGTGATACTCGCACGACCGAAGAAAAACAGTCTCTTCTCGGAAGATACCTCAACAACGTGGAAGATCTCGTAGAGGATCTCAAGGAAACAGCGCCTTTTGGAGCTACGATTTATTGAAACGAATGACGAGCATGAATATGTTCTAAGTGCCAACGATGTTTTGAGCGAATGGCGTGACTGTTTATGGACTCATGACCTCCTTTCTTGTCCCGTTCTCCTCGATTAGCCTTTTTATCTCTCTATCCGCTGGGACGGCTTTTGATCGACTTCTCTTCCTCTCTCATATTTCTTTCCATTAGACTACGGTTTTCTTCCTTTCTTTCCCTTGCTCATTACCGTTTCCTATGCGGGCACTCTGGGCTGTGCCCTGCTTTTTCCTTCTGTTCTCCTCCATTCTACTCTGGGTTCTTGCATCTGACTCGCTTCACTTGGTCCAAATGATTAAATGAAATAAAGACCCTTTGTGGTTAAGCCATCTCCAGATTTCGTGCAATAAATGACACCAAAACATCCAATCGTGTCGAGATTGTGAGGGGCTGTATGTGTGACTCATACGTACTTAGTGCCGTAAGTACTAGGTGGTTAAGTACCTTACCTACTGTCCACGGGTACAAGTCCCTGGAAAGTATGCATTGCGAGAAAGAAATTACCCTCCCGGAATTCAAAAGTCGACTGCATCCTGCGCAGAATATATATATA